>BJCO01766056.1:0-13776 GCA_018326465.1 Flaveria floridana | reverse complement strand
TCGTGTGGCTCAAGAGCTTTATTCCCCTGTAGTTTACGCAACATTGGACATCTCCTTTTTTCTTATATATAGGGACTATGACACTGCTTCTCCACTGCTCCGGCATCTTCCCGGTCTTGAAGATAGTGTTGAATAGGTCTGTTAGCCATTGCAGGCCCTCATCTTCGAGACACTTCCACACTTCAATCGGTATGTTATCTGGCCCCACCGCCTTAGCCCTTCCCATTTTCTTAAGAGCTCTCGTAACTTCGACGACTGTGATACTTCTACAATAGCACTTGTTTTGTGTCGTTGTTTGAGTTGTTTGATCGATCTCAGTTTTCTGATTAGGGTTCCTTAGGTTGAAAAGGTCATCGAAGTAAGTTTTCCATCTTCCTTTGATGTCTTTCTCCTTCACCAAGACCTTTCCATCCTCAGTCTTTATAAACTTCATCATTTTCAAGTCTTGTCTTCTACTTTCTCTTGCCTTAGCAATCTTAAACATGTCATGTTCTCCTTCTTTCATCTCTAATCGCTTGTACATCCTCTCATACGCTGTATTCTTTGCCTCTGACACAACCTTTTTCGCCTCACGTTTGGCCTCCTTGTATTTATCTTTTAAATCTGCTCGTTCTTCTTCATTATTACAGCAGCTCTCTAAAACTTTGTTATTTAATTCTTATCTTCTCCTGTACATTTCCGTTCCACCACCAGGCTTCCTTATGACCGATTGTCCTGTTTGTTGTAACTCCAAGAGTTTCTTTAGCTGCTTGGATAACTCTAGTTGCCATGGCCTTCCATTTTTGGTTTGCGTATTCCTGTGGCCCAGTCTGGCTTATTAGTATGACCTTATCTCTAAAGATGGTTATATTTTCATCTTTAAGCTGCCCCCATCTGATCGTAGGTCTAATTCTCTTAGTTTGTTCGACAATTACTCTCTTGACGCGTATATCCGCCACCAACATATGATGCTGAGTCACTACCGTCTCGCCCGGGATTGCCTTACAGTCCTTCCACGAGCTATGGTCTTCTCCCTCATCAGCAAATAGTCTATCTGTGTGTGTCTTCCGCCGCTGCTAAACGTGATTAGGTGTGAGTCTCTTTTCTTAAAAAACGAATTTATAATGCCTAGGTTATGTGCTAATGCAAAGTCAAGAAGCTCCTTCCCGGCGTCGTTCCTAAGACCATACCCAAAGCCTCCATGCACCAACGGGAAATGATCATTACACTTACCAATATGGCCATTAAAATCTCCTCCTATACATATTTTTTCTTCTCTAGGTATGTCTCCCATAACTTGGTCTAAACTCTCCCAGAACTTTTTTCTTTCCGCTTCCCCAAATCCAACTTGTGGTGCATACGCACTAACTACTGCCACTACTACATCCTCTATTACTATTCGTAAGAACATAAGTCTATCATCGTATCTTCTTACCTACACTACATTATCTTGAAGTTTTTTAGCAACTAGGAAACCTACTCCATTTTTTGACCCATCTGAACCTGAATACCATAGTTTATAACCATTACACTGTTTTTCTCTCCTACCCCGCCATCTAGTCTCCTGAAGACACACTATATGCACTCTACGTCTTTTCAGCACATCTATTAACTCTAATAACTTACTAGATAGGGTTCCTACATTCCACGATGCCACTCGTACTCTATAACCTTTTTTCCCTGTAGTTGCACTTCTCTTTACTGAACATGATCTCGGTGCAGCATTATGGCTTCTACTACCTATAGTATCAGCCTATCCACCTTACTAGTACTGCACAAACAGACTGCAGTCCCACACCCGAGGTAGACAACACAAAGGTTGCGCATAATCAAATCGAGGAAACAAAAAACAACAAATTACAAGCAAGTAGTAATAGCACAGAAAATAGGGGATGACTCTCCCTGATTAACAACACACAGGTGACGTACAATCAAAAGAAGAAACACAAAAAATAGCAAATCACAAGCAAGCAGAATTCACACAGAAATAGGGGATGACTCTCCCTGTTAAAAACCAAGTGCTGGTACCCCTAACCCAGCCAAACAATCTAAACGAAAAGATATAAGTAAAGAAGACTAAGAGCAGATATGAAAACCCGAGATGGAACGATCTCACCAAATGTGTACCCCAGTTAGTGTTCTTCGATAAGGCTTTGTCGAGATGGGATGTGTACGGGCTGTGATGGGAGTGGTATTGGTTGGCGTGGACAGTCGGCTGGTGCTAGAGGGTTGAGGGTGGCTGTTGGGCGGTGGCTATGGTTAGTGGGTGGGTGGTGTCGGTTGTGGTGGCTGTGGTGGTTGGGTGGGTGGTGCAATGGGTTGCTATGGGGGTGTACTGGCTGCTATGGGGTGGGGAGTGGGGAGGCGGAGAAGTGGCTAGCGGTGATGTCGGTTGTGGTGGCTATGGTGGGTGGGTGGCTAGCGGTGAAGGTGAAGGTGGGGAATGGTGGAGGTGGTAGCGGTGCTGGTAAGGTGGAGGTGGCAGTGATGCTGGTAGGGTGGTTGGGTGGTTGTGGTGGTGTTGTCTGTGACGGTGGGGGCGGTGAAGGGGATGGTGGTCGTGATGGGGAGGTGAGGGTGGCGTAGAAGGTGGTGGGCGGAGTTTTCGGTGACCGGTGATGATGGTGACGGTGGTGACAGCTAGGGCTTCGGCGAAGAAGGTGAAGGGTAGTTGTAGCACCGCGAGTTAAAGAGGAGTTGCAACACCGCGAGTGGTGGCGTAGAAGGTGAGCTGCACCGCGAGTTGCATGTGGCCGGTGATGGTGGTGACGGCTAGGGCTCCGGCGAGTTGCCGGTGGTCTGCCGGCTAGGGCTCCGGCGAGTTCCCGTGGTCGGTGATGGCGGTGACCGGTGATGATGATGGTTAACGGTACTAAGCAAGTGACGAATAGAGAGAGAAAACTTAGAGAGAGAAAGCTTAGAGAGAAAACTCAGATAAATGAATATATAATATTAAATTAATATCTTTAACCATTCAACTCTAATTCGTTCTCCCATTTTTGTTACCCATCTCTTCGTCATACACCTTCGCCACTACACCTTCACGACGGCGATAATCACCACCACCACCACTGCACGCAACCAATCAACCACCTCCGCCGAAGCTCACCGGCTTCCATCTCGCCGTCTACCTCCGTACATTGACCATTCAACCTTCTTCCTTTCTCTCTACCTTCTCCGCATTCCCACCTCTCACCCCCACTTCTCGAAAGCTAAACCCCCACATCGCCTCTCCCTTTACGTGGTCCACAACCAACCTGCCAGCTACACTACCACCATCATGTTCTTCCGATCTTAATCGTTACAGCTAGGGAGATGTCACTAAATTGCTCTGTGAACTGCAAAGAAGAATTGAAGGAACCTGGTTGAGGAAGAAAGTCCTCAATTTCATGATGTACAACAACAATGCATTAATAGACAACTTCTTATGCATTTAGAAGTTTGTAATTACAAGTATATAAATGTGATAGCTAAGGAAACATCAAAACCCAAATCTCCAAATTTATAGGCATTTAAACAAATTATTTAACATAATTTTTAAAATAATACATACAAGGATGGCCCATGTGCTTGCATATCTCATTTAATGATTGTCAACTTGGATATAGTAGTAACTAGTATTTAGGCACTTGTGTTAGAGCGAGATGCGTAAAAACGTGTTAAATAGCATTAATGACATATAACATCAAAAAAATTGTATTAAAAGAAATAAAAAATGAAAAAAATAAATCAATAGAAAAGAAGATGTAAAAACATTGAACCACGTTGGAGAAATATAAAATATATAAAACAATAAGTAAGTCGATCTAGGACCAGCGCATTGCGATATGACCATTAAATGGGGGAAATAAGTGTAAAAACATTGAACCAAACACCTAAAATTTAGACCAAAACGTAAAATAAAAATTTATAAAATATGAAAAGTACAAGAAACCAAAGTTGAAAGTAAGAAGATATTGGGACTAAATTGTAAAATATATAAAAATATTGGGTTAAAATAAAAAGTTAAAGATTAAAATAATCAAAAAAATGGGTGCTGCCCATCTAGGACCAACGCGTGGTAGTGAGGCCATTAAACAGAAAAAATAAACGTAGAAATATTGAACCACATGTACACGTTGCGGTATGTTAACTTAAAATTTTAGACCTAAACGTCAAACATAAAATTTGTAAAAGATGAAAAGTTTAGGGGACCAAAATTAAAATTAAAAGTTTTTAGGGGTTAAATTCAAAAGATCTAAAAGCATTTGGGTTATAAGTAAAAAATATAAAAATTAAAAAAAAACGAGAAGTGAATACAACCCACTAAAGCTATAGTACCAACCTTAATGCACAAACAAGTTAATAATAAGTAATACACTAAAATTATGCCCCTCGCGTTGCAACGGAGGATGTAAAATCATACCACGTAGCACTTGGCACACCACGCATGTGATCACCAACACCAGCGCGTAAAAACGTTGATCTAGGACCAGCGTGTTGCGTTGGGGCCGCTAAACTTGGGGAAATAAGCGTTAAAACGTTGAACAACACATACACACTACGGCGTATTAACTCGCAAATACCGAAACGTAAACCGAATAATTTCTAAAATATAAAAAGTATAGGGGACCAAATATGAAAATAACAAAATATTAAGACTAAATTGTAAAATATGTAAAATTATTGGGTTAAAATTTAAGGTTAAAGATGAAATAAAAATAAAAAATAAAAGTAAGTACAACCAATAAAGTATATGATATAACTTTACTGTATATAAAGGTTAATAATTAGTACTTATATAATATAATATAGCTTTAATTTATTAAATATTTACTCTCTTTTCAAATGGCGATAAAAGTCAATACATATAAGAAACATTGATTCGCAAGTATGAGAGGACCTATATAGATGATACTATAGTCACTGAAATACAATAAATTTTCACAAATATATAAAATGTATGTAGGAGGTTTTTTCAAATGGCAATAATGATTTATTAAACAGTGATTGCATATGAATTTTATTTTAATGAAACTATAGAAATTTGCAATAAATATTGAAGTATAACAGATAATTATTGAAAGATGGCAAGGGTATATTGGGTATCGTACCTCTGTATTAATTTTTTTGCCTTTTATTTAATGTCTACAAATAGCAAATGAGACCCTAACCGGTTGGATTGGAAAAGGCAATCCCATGGTTTTCAATGTGAAAGTCATTATTCGAGTCTTAGTTTGCAGCAAAATATTCCATGTGGTAAAAGGTTTTACCATTGTGTGCGTTTAGTCGGTGGGTATGGATACCACGTCACTAGCGTTGTCTGTGTTCGTAGAGTGTAGATGTTTTTTTAACAATAAGTTTACTCAAGTAATCGAACTTATATTATTCATTGCCTATTGAAAACAAATGTCTACCAATAGTCTAAATGCAAACTTTACAATACTCTACTTAAACTTACTTTTCTTATAATATATGAAATACTAAGTGGTTGTTTGGTAGCATTTTTATGATTATTAAGAGGCTACATCTTAATGGTTTATAGATTTTCAATGGTTAATAGTTAACCCTAATGTTAGATAGTTAATAGGTACATTAAGATTTAATATTTTAACCATTTAGTATTAAAGTTACCTTTTAACCATTAAATGATTATGAAACATTGAGGGGTGACATCTTAATCACTATTAAAAGGCTAAATTTTTAAGCAAGTCTTTGTTCGTTTATCTTCACTTTGTTTATTCAATTTAACTTAAAATTTACTATTTTTCATTTTTTTTTCAATGAATTTATTACCTTTATTTCTTGTTCATTTAATTTAGATTAAAATATTCGTTATTTACTATATTTATTTATTTATTTATATATTATTATGATCCTATAGTTAAAAGTTTCTAGTTTTGCCACCTATTAAATTGTTAAAGTGAAAGAATATACGATGTTTGCTAACAAGAATGGGGCAAGCTAAACACACATTGATTATTCATTAGTGTATCGTTTACTAAAGTTATCACTAGTTTTACTTAGCTGTAGTGACAAGTGTTTTTTGCAATGTTTTGTATCATATTCATTATGTGACCAACTTAATCCGACTCGAACCACCTGATATTTTTATATCCACTTTAAAGAAATTGAAGCATATAAAAATAACGACTCAGTGGAAATATTTTCCTAGACCCGCCACCACTACTAGAAAAGAGGGTAGTTTGCGACCAATTTTGCGATGCCATTTGTTTTTTTTTTTCGCAAGGTGCGTCCTATTTGTGATACAATTGCGACAAAAATAACATACCTAAGTTCTCTACACTCTTTGTGTCCACTTAGCGACACGGTAGGAAATTCTAGCATTTTGCGTCGCAAAAGTTTTGGAAACCTCCGAACTAAATTTTTTATGTTTATATAAATAATCATAATAAATATTATATTGATAATCTAGTGCATTTATCCATTTGATCTGTGAAGAATGTGCATGTATGTGTGTTTATGTGTGTTTTGATGTTTGTCTTATTTATTAATAATGATATATGTTTTTTTATTATTTTAGATTCGAGCTTTGGAAAATCAAATTTAAGATTCCAAGGCTCGATTTGAAGCTCGTTTTGAATCTGAGAGGAAAGCAATAAATGCCCAACGTGAAGCTTATCGCAAATGCATGGAGGAGGAGAAGCAGACAATGCAACAAAAGTTAGAAGATTTCATAAAAAATGGATGTTCTCGTAGTAATTAGTACTAATTCCTATGTTGTTTTGTTACTAAAACTTTGGTTGTAATGAATAGTATTTTTATTAGGATTATCGTATGTATGGTTTACATTATGTTGGTTTTGTATGTTAAGCTACTAAAACTTTGGTTCCAATGAATATTATTATTATTAGATTTATCGTATATATGGTTTAATTATATTTTTAATTTTCATCTACAGGTTTTCAGATTTGTTTTATGTAGTTTTTAGGGAAAATAAGCATGTTTTGTGTAATTTTTGTGCAGAAAAAGAAGTTGTTGTTTCTGTTGTATTAATCAATATACATGCAAATGTGTCACAGATTTATTGCAAAAAATAAATTCTAAATTAAAATATATTACTTGGTGTCGTCGCAAATGCGTCACATGATTTTGGGATGTGTCACGGTGTCGGAAATGCGTCGCAAGTAATAAAACATTTTAAATCATAATTAAATTTATAATAATAATTATATTACATAAAAAATAATAAATGTTAAATTTAAGTAATTAAGGTTGTGTCGCAAATGCGCAGTAAATTACCAACACTTGCTACACGTATACACGTAGCAAACCACCCTCTTTTCTAGTGGTGCACTGATCGCAAGTTGCTAGATACTTCCTACAGAACACTATTAGGGTCGGTGTCTCAATGGTAGATGTAAGGCCTCTTAAAGCATATAATTTTGAAGGTTCTGGGTTTAAGTCCCATCGAAATAAAGAAATTTGCCATTCTAAATTGAAATTGCACCAATTCAATCACTCTAAAGTTCATACTATTTTACCGACGAGAAGCTGCTAGATTTGATCCCCTCAAACTTTTCATATAGTCCAACATGACAAGAGAATGATCATTCGTGCTATTCTTTTTGTTGTATCATTGGATCTAATGCTTATATGTAACTCCAATAAGTCTTTGTTCATGACATAAGTGCGTGGCATTTTGCACAAGTTACTAACTTTCTATCATGTTATGGTCGAGATGAAACAAGATGTGAAGTATAGTCCACCGTTTCAGTTGCACCACAAAGTGAACCTAGTAAGAAACAGGTACTAGTCTATTCAGCTTCACTTGTCAATATTCACTATTTATAGGTAATCATTAATTCCAACCAAAGCGAAATCTCCAATAGCATTTCTATTTGGTCATTGATTTTACTATGAAGTAGCCATCTTTATTTCCATGCCGTTTCCATTTATCATATTCATCCATGAAAGATATAAAATATAACACCAATGCAATTTTGAAGTTCAATATATCTCATTGTGCAACATATGGTCTATTTTCCGCTTTGAAAATGTACAAGCCTAACTTAATGTATCGATCCATATTGTAGATATTGTTCCATACCCCTTAATTGTTTACTAGCTTTGATTGAAATGTAGTGCCAACATTAGTCTCAGGATGATGAAAGGGAAACAACCCATTTTGCATTGAATTTTAGCAACCATGTTATGCATATAATCTTCTTCCAATTCAATACCAAATAGGCTAGATTTATGTTTATTCATTATTAAACCTTAAATCAAATGGAAGTGTCTCATAAGCCTAGCAATATCTCGAATATTTGAAGTAGACCAATCTGCAACCAATAGTACATCATCAGCGTAGATTGATTATGTGATATACAGGCCCATTATTTGGACTTACATGCAATGCCTTATAAAATACCCATCGAGCATGCTATGGTTATTGCAGTAATCATAACAAATGCTACAGGAGCATTAGTTTTTCGTAGTAGGAGCTTCATTAATCAATACTGAAAACTAAGGAGAATCCAACACTCCTGAGCTACATCTGTAACCACTTTTAAGGTAAAAGGTGAAATAAGTGTATTCGCCTCCCTACGAAATCATCTTTAAATTTTGAACTTAGACCGATGAGGCATTAGTTCTCAGAATTTATTGGCAAAAAATTCAACTTCCTTGTTTACAGTCGTGGGTTCAGAACACCGCCTTCCTTTTGTCATCAATCTATTTATTTATTTTGTTTTGCACACTATTAATTGATTAAACCTTAGAAGAAGGAGATGTGACCGAGGCCTATTTAACTCGTGACTTTTGTTTAAGATCGCTAGTCTTTTAGGAATGAAGCCGGCTACTGTTCTTATGTATTTAGGTCTAAATAAAGATTTTTTTTTTTGCTGTTAAGCTTCTGGACCCCCCAATTCATCAAACTTCTTTAGAAAAGATATCATCATGTTTAACTATGTTTCTTAGTATTTTATTATGTTCCATAGCCCTCCATTCTTTTATAGCCTTTACCAAACTCCGCTGATGAAGTTGCTAGTGTAAGAGGGCCATGTCAGATAGCCTTCAAGGTAATCAAGTGTATGTCACTTTTCGCCGTAGTTTCCAAAACCAATATTTGATCGATCTTGCTTTGTTTGTGCTCGTTACCTAAAACATGCGTGAACCTTCCACACCCCATTGTATATTCCCTCAGGAAAGCATCATATAAAAGTTCATTAAAAAACATAGTGAGAATAGAGAGAAAGAAGAGTTTTGCTAGGGAGGGGGACACCAAAATTGGGACACACCGGTCGTGGTGGTTCATGGTCAGGAGCTGGGGTAAAGAGAGAAAACTTAACAAAAGTATTTTAGTAGTGTTAGCTTATTGGATTAAAATGGAAAAAAATGAAAACCACGATTTTCATTAATACTTATGTTTTTTTAATCGTATGAATGTTTAATTATAGTACATATTATGTAGAAAATGACCTTTTCTTTTGGGATACGGCTATTTATAGAGTTAATTACATGTACAGTGTCGTGTTATGTTTATATTTCAAGTATGATCTCAAACATTGAAACTTTACATGCGTGATCATAACCATTTGTGAAATTGTAACACTATTAGAACTTGTCATGAACGAACGTTAAGTCATGCAATAGTTTTTTTATAAATGATGAAAATACCCTTAGTTAAAAAAGGAAATAAGATAATAATAATAAATCAATAATAGTAGTCATCACTTCATCTCCTTCAACCTCCTTTCTCTCTTTTTCATTATACCATCATTCCTTCCACTTAACCACCTAACACCAATTCAAATGCTCAAAAAGCCGAAAGTAAAGTCTTTGAGCTCCCATATTGTTGGAAATATATACTAAATTGCAATTCAATGTCAAATGTTTTATGTGGTATTATTCTTTATGTTAATATTTGAGCTTTGTGGACTTTAGAATTAGACTAAAGATTGAATGGGCCTAGTAGAGAAGAATGTGTGGACAACTTGTGAGCTTGTGGGCTTAATATCTTACCGTTAGATCTTTTAGTACAATTTAATAAAAGGATCATCTAATAGGGCTTTTTTTCATCAGCCACTATGTATCATCATCTAATGTCTTCGTCTACAGCTACATCGCATCACTTTGTCCTCTTCACAAGATCAATATTATTTAGATCCCATCTTCTTATACATCGATCATTATCTATCCTCATCAAATTCACTCAGCTATTTTTATGTTTTCTTGTTCTTAGTTCAAGAGTCTTGTATCAGATCATAGTGTTCATGATTTGATTATTTCTGTTTAGTCTAGTTCTTATTTTTGATATAAACATTATCGTTTGGATTTTGTGACACATACGCCTCCCCTACGAGAATTCAATTTTAACTTATGTATGCGAGACTAAGATAAAATTTGAAGGATGACACGAGGATGGGTTTCTTGTTTTTGGGCCTTGTGTTTTTATGTAATTTTGGATAAGCTTCCTAGTGGACCTATTATTATAAATAGGTATTGTTAGGCTTTCCGTAGTCATAGACTCAAAGCGGGCTCTTGTAATTATAAAGCCCCTCCGTTCACAGTTTGACGTCTTATTTTAACCTGAAGTATTTTAAACTATCCTAAAGATGCTAGTCACTTGTTTTCCAACCAAAACTATCATAGACAATTAAAACTAAATAATAAACTAAACTAAATACACACACGTGCGGGTTCCAAGTAAGGGTTCGTGAGCCCTGAATCCAACCCAATGGCGTTACTCTAGAGACACGGGACGATGTACCCTAAGGACCCTAGCAACCCAAGCTACACTCCGGAAACCCTAATAAGGGCATGCCCCCTAAGTAGCATACTTATTTTAATTATTTATAAATTTTCCTGAAAAAGTGCATTTATCTTTAAATAAATGTCATTTGTTAAAATGATCTCATTTAAGTAGGCACTCAAGAATCAAGATCGAGTTTTTGTTTGGTCTAATTGACAATAATGCAAAAGGCTCACGCTTATGTTCTATGAATCTATCCATAGAAACATCTAGTAATTACTAATTAATGGTGCTTTCATTCAATGTGTCGTCTTGTAGATGCTATCGAATGTTAATTATAAAAAAAAGTTTTGTTTGGATGTAACACTATAAGAACTATTTCACGTATAATCAAATCGTAACTTAATTAGTAACACTGTCATATATCAAATTTAACTTGCTTATAAGCTTTTGCATGTGATGATAATGATAATACAAGAAAAAAAACCCAAAATAAATGTGTGGTGCAGTACCATCTATATAGTATGACCCTAAAATTTCACATAACTTCATTGTACATATGTGAAGAGAATGATTTTAAATAGTAACGTTTTATCATATGTGATTTTTTTTTCCTAATTGATAACTATGGTTTTTAAGTGGTTTTAAAATCATTCTAAATTAATCACCAGGAAGAAAAAGAAAAAGAAAACATACTACCATTGCAAGAGTGAAAGTTTATGTAGAATGATATTATTACCTAACAGCATTCACATTTCATTTTTTAGAAGTTTATGAGTGAAGTCCTTATATTATATGAAATAGTTTTGGATGGATGAGAAATAAAATATTACTATTTATCTATAAATTTAAGATTTACTATTTAACCCTTATAATTTTTCTAATATTTTTTAAATTGGTTGTGAGTAAAGAAAAAAAAGGTAATGATAAAGGTTAAAAATATATTATTTAATTGAAAGGAGAGAGACAATATAATGATTTTTAATGTAATTATAAAGATTATACAAATTGGATATTAATAATGCAAACTATTTCATATTGTCCAATAATAATCAATACTATTAATTTGGCTTATAACAATCCCAACTTTCACCTTTATTACTGATAATAGTCTTAGTGAGATAATCAACAAATATATAGGGTTGATTTACATTTGATTTTACTCACAATAATAATTATAAATGAAATGAAATGAAATAACATACAAGTGAAATCAAACATAAATAAATACAAACGAGTGTGAATGTATGATAATTACGCTATTGGGATTGTCATTGGTAATAAAAATGAAAGTTTGAATTATAACTAGTAAAATTAATAGTATGTATTACTATCGGCTAATAAGAAATAGTTTGGATTATTAAAATCCATTTTGCCTAAAGATAATGATAAGAAATGGGATGTGAATACTTTAAGTGATGTATCTAAGTGTAAAACTAATCTAACAACCTAAATTCTATAATACTAATGATTTTCAGTTTTTCACTAAGTAGTTGAGATGAGATACTTAAGTCTTTATTAAAATAGGGGGGAAGTATTGGGTTTAAGTCTCGCATGTAATAAGAAAAAGGTTTCGGGTTAAGCCAAAGAGTTTTCTCACCTAAGTTGGGTTTTCTCTTGATTGTGGTCACAGTTTCGTACTCGAGTAATGTAGATGATCGGGTGGACTAAACCTAAATTTATATCAAACTTGATGGCATGATTATGAGCTGGGCAAGACTTAAAAACTAAGGCGGACAAAAACAAACCAAGTTCTAGTTATCCGACTCCGAGAGCATTCATAGTAGGTTTTTATTTTTATGTAAGTGTGAGCCTTATATTATGTGGTATGATTGTGAGTGGTTATAAGTAAATGAGAGAGAAAATTTTTAGAGATTGTATCATGTTTTCTCATTGTAAGGCCCCGTTCCCGGGCACCTCACGAATCTCGGATGGCGTCTTTGGTGACTTCCATTGCATCATGGCCTCAACCTTTGCTGGGTCTACCATAATCCCTTCCGGATTAACCACGTGACCCAAGAACTGAACTTCACGTAACCAAAATGCGCACTTGGAGAACTTAGCATATAATTTCTCCCTCCTAAGTGTTTCCAACACCTCCCGAATATGACCGGCATGCTCTTCCTCGCTCCTTGAATAAATCAAGTTATCATCGATAAACACAATCACTGATTTATCCAACATTGACCGGCACACAAACTTCACGTAACCAAAATGCGCATTTGGAGAACTTAGCATATAATTTCTTCCTCCTAAGTGTTTCCAACACCTCCCGAATATGACCGGCATGCTCTTCCTCGCTCCTTGAATAAATCAAGATATCATCGATAAACACAATCACTGATTTATCCAATATTGGTCGACACACTTGATTCATCAAATTGATGTGTTGCGAAACACATATGTTTTTAGAGTCGGGTTTTGAGTCTTTTATACGTCTATTGTGTTTAATTTTACTAGAATAAGTTAATGTTTTTGTTATTTGTCATTTGTAGGTGTTTGGATGCAAAAAGGAATGGAAAATGAATCGGAAACGAGGGCATTGGACAAGTGAAGGAACTGCAAGTTGTTAAAATTGAAAAATAAGAAAAATTGTAGATAAATAGGGTCTTCGCGCTGCGCGCACGAGCTAACCACTCTGTACGCGCTGCGCGAAGAGAGGATTAGCAGACCCCGACTATTTTGTCCCTTCGCGGTGCGCGCATAACGTAGTTATCTTGTACGCGGTGCGTGAAGGGATGTGACGCGGCCAAACCCTAATTTTCACAATTAAATAGAATGTTTAACACATTCTATGGAGGGGCCGACTTGCAGACGATCAAAAGAGACGATTTTGGAGATCCCAAGCAGAGAACAAGCAATTGGAAGCATCAAGGAGCAAGGATTGAGCAAGAGGATTGAAGATTCTAGGGTGTTATCCATCGGTTTCATCTTCCTCTTGTTTACTCTTGTTTTTGAATCATGTTTACTGAGTTGTTTATGAACTTTAGCTACTGTTTTGATATGGTTGTAGGCTAGATCTTATAACACTACCTATGTGATGATGATTTTATGGTTTTAACATGTTAAATATTGGTTTTATGGGATAAACTTGTGATGTTCAT
>BJCO01766055.1:0-12662 GCA_018326465.1 Flaveria floridana | reverse complement strand
AAAAATTAAAAAAATAAAAACCTTTTTTGCGACGACAATATCGCCGCAAATAAATAAGCGGGAAATTTTACCTCCTAAAAGAGAATTCAGAAAAAAAAAAAAAAAAAATTGAATATATCATTTGCGGCGACTTAATCGTCGCAAAAGGTGTATTTGACTAGAAAAGTCAAAAAGTTGATTATTTTTGTCGTTTAGTGTGTTTTTTGCGACGAAATACGTATCGCCGCAAAAAACATTGACACGAAAAACCATTTTTCTTGTAGTGACTATAAATTATTTTTATTTTATTAAAAAATTACTTTAAAAACCAATTTTAAAATATTACGTAAAAATAATTTTATTTTTTAGAAAAAAATCTTTGTACAAAAAACTATCTATATAGAAATAACATTAATAAAAAGTTATCTTTCTTAATTTATTAAAAAACTAATTATAATTTAAAAATAAATAGATAATATTATTAGTAATTAATGTGGTTATTTAATAGGAGAGAGAAGCAGGAAAAATTTGATTTGAATGAATATGGTGCTGACACGTGGCGTTAGATGAGTAAAAAAAGTGACATGTGACAACCATAGTTGCTCTTTTATTAGAGTAGTGAGATTGTGTTTAATTTGTGAGAACACTTGCCTCCAATTCTAAATCTTGCATCATAAAGTAGCAATTATCACTTTCTTTTTATATAATATTTTCAAAATTATATCTTTATAAAAATCTTAATGATTTAATAAAGATATAACTATTAGAAATTATCTATACTATCTTAATATTCATTTCACAAGGGCAAGAATGTAATTTCACACAAATCTCTTAAAATTAAGAGATTTACAACTTCTGTTGCATAGGGTGCAAGCAGGAGACTTTTGTTGCTCGATGCTCGATTCATTTCACAGATGACAATCCTCAGACTTTTCTGATGCTCGATTCATTTCACAGATGACAATCCTTAGACTTTTCTGATGCTCGATGCTCGATTCTCGGACCAAAGACCAAGACCAAGGAACCGCCACGACCAAAGAAGAAGGTCTGCGACCTTCTTTTCTTCTGCACATCTGAAAATGGCTGAGGATTGTCACCAAAGAAGAAGGTCTGCCATCGATTTTCAAAGAAGGTCTGCGTTCGATTTTCAAAGAAGGTCTGCGTTCGATTTTCAAAGAAGGTCTGCGTTCGATTTTCAAAGAAGGTTTGCGTTCGATTTTCAAATGGCCGGGCATTTTCAAATGGGCACACAATTAGATCGATTTATACACCCAAAACGTGAAGAATTACTCTATACAACTTCAAAACGTGAAGGTTGAGGATTTCCTCTACCATACGTGAGTGCTGCTCTTCTCTTCCTATTATATCTTTGCTCTATTTTTGCTCTAATCTTGTATGTGGCATCCATTATCGTCTCAGATTCTGAGGTTATTGTGTTATAGTTTTTAGGGTTTTAGGGTTTTTAGTGTTTCAGATTTGCAGAAAGTTTTAGGGTTTTTAGTGTTTCAGATTTGCAGAAATTATGTTCTTTATAGCTTAGGTCAGTGTGTTTTGGTGAAAGATTTTTGTGGTTTGAGATGAGCTAATTCTACACACCCGTTGATTGGGTTTGGTTTGTGTATTTTTGGTGATTAGTAGAACGTTCATACCAAATAAGTTGAGGGTTGATTGATTGGGTTTGGTTTGGTTTGTGTATTTTTGTTTGAACTGGAGATTGTCTGGAATTTTCAAGTATTCTTACAAGTATGTTGAGTTTAGTTTGTTGATCTTCTACAATATATATCCTGTGTTAAAATTATTTATAGTTGATAAGCATTATTGTTTCTTTTTTTACCCTTATTTGTTTTATTTTCTCTATCAGTAGAGATCTACAAAAAGTAACTTGCAATTTCACTTTCTTGGTAGGCCAAACGGGCATTTGGTTCGGTTTATAAAGCTCACATGATCTCTGGTAAAGCACTTGCTAAAATTCTTGAAGCTGATTCCAAACAAGGTGAGATATAGTTCCTAATAAAGGTAGTAATGACTCATACTAACATCCTCTTTCTTGATTATATCAATATGTTTGAGATTGATCACTTTAGTTAATTAACATTTTTTAACTTTTTTTAATCCAGTCTTTGACACTTTATTTTGACCAAGGGGATATTTAGATATGATAAAGAAGGTGCAAAGAAGTTATGTCATACAACAATATTTGTTTTTCAAATAATCATTTATATATTCTTGAAATTCGAACAAAGAGTACATTGGTACATTATTTATGTCACTTTATTTGAGCTTCTGTAATTGTTAGTTTTCCATTTAAACTTTACCTTTGTTTATATATATGTTTGCATGTTATGTTATAAATTTGGTAGGACAGTGTGCAAAGAAAGGACAACATACGCTCATTTGTGTCTACATGAGCAAAGGAAGGCTAGCTTATCATTTGTACAGGAAGTGCTAACCTTCTCATAAATAGTAAACATTGTTTAGATAAATGCTTAATAACCCTCTTTGATATTTTCTATTTTACTATAAACATGTCACTTGGAAGAACTAATGTGTTAGCTTTTATATCATGTTGGTGTGGTTTTATTTTTGTAATTTTTCTCACCTAAAGATGTTGAGTTTTCTATTAGTTAGATATTATGTTTATTTTGTTATGTGCCATCTTTAGAGGTGTTTGACCTATAATTAACATGGTTCTTGATATCCTCATAAGACTTTAATGTGTTGCTAATCAAACATGTTCATTAATTGAAAAATATGTTGACTCAGCGTTAGAAACAAATGTTGCAAGAAAATTAGGAGTCAAGTTTGCAAAAACGAAATAAGAAAGTCCACTTTTGCATATGCATCTATATAGGTATACCGCGTATTGCAGGAGTAGTAGATGATTGATGGGGTTTGGGTTTGGTTCTGTGATTTACAATGTTGATGTTGCAATTGTTAAAGTCTAACAAGGTAAGCTCTCTATATGTAATATAAAACTTTTAGTCATTTGAATGCTAATATGTATTTGAAAAACAGTAGTTGTGTCAAATAAAGCATATCCGTATCCATTTCTTGAAAGGTCTATTTAATTCTTTGTAGATTGGTTAATTCAAGGCTCAGGCATATCCTACTTATTTGATTTACCCTTTGAGAAGTTGCAATCAAGGGTCAGGCAAAAGAAGGTAGTTTTTATTTATGTGGTATCTAGAAGGTTACCTAATGATTCAGTTAAGTATTTTTGAATGTTTTGCAAGTCGGTGAGTTAAGTAACAGATCTAAATGGGTTGTGTCATAATGAGTAACTTTTAGTTTAGATCAAAGTGAGTCGGGTTGGGCTGCTTGAAAAACAGTTTTTCACGTCGTTTCAAGAACTGTTTGACAAGAAACAAAACAAACCTTGCTTAAACCAAAAACCTTAAAAAAAGTGTTAATTCAATTTTTAGTTAGGTTTCCTATTTAAACCTTCTTTTAAAACAATTGATTTTCACCTGTACCTATTTTAGTAAAATAAAGTGAATTTTTCACTTAAAGGAAATGACGTGAAAGAAGTTGGTGTGGCTGAAACCTTCTCTTGTAACTTCTTTTGTTTTAGTTAAGTTATTAAATAGAATGTGACACAACCTTTTCTAATCTAAATTTAGTTATAATTTGATATTTTGATCAGACCTTGCTTTTGATTACTTAGAACACTTGAGAATTTTGATGGCCTATTTCAACTTGGAGATCTCAACTTAGAATAAGCTCTTTAGAATGTTTTACGGGTTGATATGGGCACACACATAAAAACTTATAGCAAATTATATGATAAATGGGTTAGAAACAGGTTTCAAATGGGTAGGAGAATATGGCTAAAAACCTCAAGTAACAGGGCTCATCTCTGATTTTGATTGCATCAGAAAAGCATAAAACTATGAAAAGGATGGGGCAGCCAATTTTGCATGAATTCATTTTTACCCGTCATTTGATGCCCCGACTACTTAAATCGTCTTACTAAAATCTAGATAATTGTAACAACATAGCTTTTGTAATGCACTAAAAATGAATAACAGGGTGTTTGCAAATCAACTAAACCCAATTTGCTCTAACATTTTGACTTGCCCATTCCATCACCTCTGTGAATAGCACGCGAAGTTGACTCTCATTTGGGCGTGATGCCATTTAGATTTAGTGTTACTATTATTTTAGGAAAGTAATCTATTAAAGTTGACTGTCATTTGGGCATAATAAAATTGTTTATATATGTCTTTAATACTTATTGTATTAGTTGGTACAATACTATAAGTTTCTTCAATGCTATACAAAAACGTTTAATGTTTTAAATCATAAAAGTTGACTTTTAAGTTCAAATGGTTATCTTTCAGCTATGGGACTTAGATCATGTAATTTATTTGTTTCGCAAGATAACTATCTACGAAAGATATTTTTGAAGATGATGGGTATGGCGTCTAGATCACAAAATCTCATGTGAAGCCTCATCCAGTCAAGTATAGTCATCTTTTGCTGGTACTTTGACTGAAATTTTATTAATAGGATTGTATGATATATTGGATTTACATAATGATTGTTAATTATTTACGTTGTGTACCTTGATTTGAAAGTAGGCTCATCCATGGATTGACCACTCAGTTTCACGCTAAAAAAGGAAAAAGGGTCTTTATGCGTTATAAATGTAAAAAAAGTTCTAAGTATGTTACAAGACATTCCTTTCTTGTGGAAACAAAACATTCTCAATGAATAATGTTTGTTGCTTTTAATAGTTACAAACTAATTATGTATGTTACTTGATAAAATCTATTGCATATATAATTTGACTTGTAATATGTTAAGATTTATACTTTTAACTTTTATAAATTTAAAGTTAACCTACTAACAGGCAAACTTAACATAACATTTGGATCGAACTTGTCATGTAAGAAACAAAGCGGGTACATCATTCATTTTTTCCAATAGTTAAAGAATATATAACAAAGCGTTCTGTTCCATCCACAGACATTATGTCAAAGTTTTATTAATGAAATGCATTTTCAAGACTTTGCTTCAAGAGGTGAAAAAAGAAGTTTAGGAATTGGAATCGAAACCGGTTAATAAACATAGGGTTAAAAGGAAACATTGAACCCTATACCTTGACATCAGTTTAGATTTGGTCACACCTAAACCACACTGGTTTCAACTTGAACCGGATTGGGCCAAAAAACTTATTTGTGCAAAAAACAAGTACAATGTTGTATATTGTTTCCGTGTTGAAAACTAACGGTAAATGCACGTTGTAAATTGTAGAAAACAAATATCCTATTATATATTGTTGTCGCAATGTAAACTAATGGAAAACGAGTATCGCGTTGTAATTTCTTGCTGCCGCCGCAACGCGCGAGTTTCTTACTAGTGTATTCCAATGTAAATAAGAAAACATACTTTCATATAAGTCAAGACAATCTTTTAGTGTGGAATCATATGAAGTGTTCATCTTTCTATGAAAATGTCGGTTCTGTACAAGAAAGTTATGTGACATGTTGTCACATGCATACTTCTGTTTCTTGTAAGTTTACTTACATCTTCATGGAGTGAATTCTGACGCCAAACTTTTGAATCTTAGATCGTGTTTGTTTATTTTTGGTATCATATATTGTCGTTGTTAGTATAAAGCGTAAACAAAAGTAAAACATATAAACACATACATATATACACTTATGCGTATATAAATCACTGAATTGTATCATCAAATTCATTTTATGAACTTGTGTCTTAAATAAAAATTCATATACATACACGCATGCATACATAGGTGTGTGTGCACAGATGCATGTGAACTTGATACATAATAAGACCATCTCCAACAAGAAGTTTGTGGTTAATTTTTGTGACCGTGTGATCATTTTTTGTTAGCATCCCTATTGGGTCTTTGTTTTTGGATGCAAAAGTTCATCACCATGAACTTGAAAAAACTGAATGGTGGTGGGGCTACTAACAGATGAAGTGTATTTTCTATATATAAAATAAATAGAGAGAAAGAGAATAGTTGATGGAAATAGAAAAGATAGTGATGATTTGGCAAAATTTTTAGATGTTATTGTCTTTTTTTATTAGGGATGTAAAGATTACAAAAAACTAATATTTGTTTTATGTGGCAGGTGATTATAAGCATTTTTAATGTTTTTCTGATAATCTATTGATGATGCACTAATATTTTTGTATGAGAATCATTTCCTATGCTGTATTTAGGACTTTCAATTTTCGTGAAGTGTAGTAGGTAGTATTTAGTTGTGTGATATTATCGTTATAATTTTTAGAAATTAAAACATAACTTTTGTTTGTTTATGTCGTTGCTACATTTCAACATCACCTTTCATACATATACATAAAAACACATACATAGCACATCTATAAGGTTTCATTTTAATGCTAATTATAGTTTAAGAACTACGAGTTATACATATTACATAATGTTAATTAAAACTAGAAGGAAAAAGAAATAGAGATTGTTATATAATAGTCTTATAAATCGTATTTATAACAATAAATACAAATGTATTATACGGTTCTTAACATATTATTAGTTTAGAAATGAACAATCTTATCTTAATATATATATCTTGAAAATTAATATCTTCAAAAATAGTAATGCATCTTAATGGAAAGATACGAAATCAGGTGATAAGTCACAATCTACATATGAATGATGGCATGAAAAGATAGTGGTGTTGGTCCAAGTCCAACTATATATACTTAGTCCATACCTTTTGTTATTATTAATAATGACACTAGCATTTAAGGTTTTTCTCATATGTTTTATATATATATATATATTTATTTATTTATTTTAAACAGTAGAGGAATCCGAACACGACGATCTATCGGGACTGGTTACCCTGTACCTAGCCATCAGTCGTAAGTCATACCCCCAGATGCGCGGGAACCGCATCGAATCCGTAAACCCTCACCCCCATTAGGATCGAACCCGGTATGAAACCCCGAGCCAAACCCTCACCTGGATGCCGTAGAAGTTACATGGGGAGGGTGAGATCTGAACCTGGGTCACTTAGTACATCAGGCCAACCCATTAACCACTCCACCACTTACAGCAGGTTTTTCTCATATGTATGGATGAGTTTGTAAGAATATTGGTCTTCCTCAACATAGTAGGCTTTATCTCTTTCTAGGATGGAATATATATCTCATTCTACATTATAAAATTATATATTTTTCGAAAAACATAAGTTTTAATGTATTTAGTGTATAATGTATAAAGTTTTTCAAATACAATTTAGAAAACTGCGTAATTGTATAGGTTTAAAAGGATATATTGAATCGCCCTTGTATAGAACGTACAAAACTATTTATTTTATTTTATGATATACACATTTCCAAACATATTATCTCAACTTGTCAACTTGTGATGCTTTGATACCATTTTAGTCAAAGATGTGCTATTTCATCATTATGGTTACGTTTTTATTTAATTAATTTTTTTCTTCTAAGTTTTGTATTTATTGCTACCAAAATCAAAGAAGATGTACTAGTGATCGTTACAGCGATGGATGGTTCATCCATAAAAGCCAAGCTTATCATGTAAATCACACCATGTTAGTTCACTATCAAAATGCATGTTACAATTCAATGAATGCGGACAACGGTCTTACCCATTGAACGAAGCCTATGATCATCAACAAAGGACCAACTAACATGTCGTGGAAGAACATTAAATTCCCTGAAATCAACAATCAAAAGGTATTTAAGCCTCTCTTAGAAAGGCATAAAATTCAATGACCTACTCTCTCTCATTGATTAATCGATCTCCTAGTTGATACTTAATTTCACGTCAGAGTCCGATTACAATAGAAACCTAGTTTCTTGCTGTGACGAGACACTCACGGGTTAAGCTTGGATATTATAGGTGAACCATGTGACCCTCACTCCTCCAATTGATTATTCGTTCATGCAAATTTGGGTAGCAACAATGTCCGTTTTATTTGCATATGCACATATAAGTTAACTTTGTGTAATTCAACATTAGTGCTTTATACAAGAGGTCATTGATGATTGATCTATTAAATATTGGGCTTCCAAATCTTGAGGAGTCTATATCAGCCCATCCTTCTACAGATGCGTTATCCAATGGGCCTGATTCATGTAGTATATTAAGCCCACCTCTTGCAAAATGGATCAAACAATCAAATCTACCGCAATTTCACGCATAAGCCTCAAAGCGACAGTGCATGGTTAAAAATTTCTGACATGCTTCTGCTTATGATATGATTAAAATTGTTTAATAAAAAATATATTATGTAATTTTTTAATTTTTAAAAATAATTAAAATTAGGAGGGTAGACTCAATCAATTCTTCTTCTTGATCCCTAAAACATATAAACAGAAATAATAAACATGAGACAAAGCAGTTAAACAAGATGTTTTCATGTTTGATACTTATGTTAATTATGTTATCTCTAACATGTTAAACAAGATAATACTTGTTTTGACAGCCTTACCTCAGTTTAATATGTTTCTTTACACAGTTTCTTTTTCACGCAACAATTGATCAAGATTAGAAGGTAACAACGTACTTTTAAATGGATTGTTAATTGTGAAAGAAAATTAGAAGAAACGAAATGGATTGTTAATTGTGAAAGAAAATTAGAAGAAACGAACAACTTGGATCGGCACTACAAGAAAACTGATTCATGGGTCGTTTGAGTCGGGCTTAAATCTTGATATCAATTCGAGTCAGATAAGAAAACAACTTTTGTTTCAATTGGTTTGATTTTTGAAGCAACATTGAGGCAAACAAAGAAAGACAATATAACTCTATGTTTATTTTTTGTTTTATAAAATCTAACCATATTAAATTTAAAATGATGATGTCATGTGGCAATATATTTGTTTGAAATGATGTATCAAATTACTATAATAGTATAATCTAGTATCATCTATTTTTAATTGAATCATCAGTATTAAACTATGATTTAAATTAAAGAGATTAAACTGAGTATCGACTAAAAGAGAATCAAAAAAAGAAAAACATATAAAAAAGGAAATGATTATATAACAAACGAAATAAATCTAGCAGATCTGGGTCATCAAACCGGATCCCAAAAACCGACATGGGCTCGCCCGTGACACCCGACCCGATCCAATTCATATCATGATTACGTGAATCTTTTTAATCGAGTGTTGATTTCCCCAAATCGTCCCCTGATTTTGTCTCCAACGGTCACAAGAATATCATCAGCATCTTATAAATTCACATCTAATGAAGCCACACCAAAACCCTAATCACATCTCCACCGGCGATCTCCACCGTTCCTCCACCACTGACGTCATCAAACTTCCGACGATCCGCCGCCCATCGCCGTTCTTCCGCCCCTGCGCAACCACTGACGTCATCAGACGAGACCAATACCCTAACCGTTGAAGTTCTTCATTCTGTAGTATATTTACAGTTCAATTATCAGGTAATACCGTTCAATTTCTACACTAACATATTAGTCGTCATTATCATACAGATCAACACATATTTAACAGTAAGTTTTATGTTAAATAATCTCATACTATCCTTTGTGTTTGTTCTTTGTATTCTTATATTAATGACACTTCTAACATGCTACACGTTGATGCAGGGATCTCGTATATAAATAACCTCACAGGAGATCAACATTGTAAGCCTCTTTATTGGAACTACTCGATACTTGTCAGTAAGTTATTGTGTGATTATAAATATGTCTGGAACTGTAACAATGCTTTTATTTCTGGATGTCATATGCAGAACAATCAATCAACAGGTTCTTTAAGTTCCGTAGTTGGTCTTTCTTTGATTGATGTGTAAGTTTGAATTCTCATGTACCATGTTAATCGTGATCTATCATGGTTATCTTATTTATTCCTTTATCTTTTTATCACAGAAACATCACAAACAATCGTTTCAGTGGATGGATAATATTACACTTGGATAATTTGACAATTATATAACTAGTTTAGCATCTTGCAAGATTAGTTTCTGTTTGGAGTATTTCGTACAACATTTTCCTATTTTGATAACACTTATTGAGAATGTAAAGAATCCCAAAAAAATTTAGTTTATATGACTACAAATAAGTAATCTTTTTAAACACCTATAAGCTTAATCTAAAAGTTCTACTTTTGATTAATATCAAATGATCAAAGATCTTTGTAAACTATATCTCATTATTTGCATGCTCTGGCAATAATAAGTTTTATGTAAGTTTTATTTGTTTGTGACATGCCTTTTTGGTCGCTAATATTTATATTTCTTAATTAAATGATACATCTATTGGATATGCAGGGAGTAAGTTCTGTACAAGCTCACCTTACGAGTGAAATGCCATAACATATTTTGGTAAGATGTATGAAAGCTTGAGGTAATTACAATTTACGGCAGATTAGGTTAACTTAAACTAGAGGAGCCCACATGGGTGGTTAGACGGGTTCATGTCAAAACAGTATTTTTTGGCATAACTTGACTTGTATTGGCCTGAAGGCTGCAAAACTTTTATTTTTTCTCTAAGATTAATTATTCATTATAAAAATTATTATGGTTACAACTTACAAAAATTGTATTATTTCTGTAATATTCTGATTTTTTGAATGAAATGATTTAGGAGACTATGCATTAAAATATACTTTTGGCGGCTTTTGATTAGTTTGAGCAATTATAGGCACTTTCTTTTTGCTAATATTTTTAATTTGCCCATATGACTCGTTAGAGATTTAACCATATGACATCTTAGAGATAAAACATCTGCCTCGTCCTCTTTTAAGGATTTGACCATATGACTTTATTCAATATGACTTGTTAGAGATTTGACCATATGATCTGTTTGAGCCATTTGACTCATGTGAGCCATTTGACTTGTAAAACATTTTTAGTCCAAAAGTTTTGAACTTTGTTATGAAGAACTGGTGAGTCAAATATTTGTTACCCAAATTTGTATTGTTTCACTAAACATTTAAATGTTTTTGAATGTATTCATTTAGGAATCTTTATGCACTAAAATATGGGTTTTGCTTAGGCTATCATCAGCAATTACTAATACTTTGTGTAAAAGTTTTGAACTTTGTTATGAACAACTGGTGTGTCAAATATTATTTACCTGAAGCTGTATTGTTTCTTTATATTTTTACTTTTTTGAATAATATCATTTAGGAATCCTTATATACTAAAATATAGGATCAGGAACTAAAATCTATTTAGTTTTTCATTTTGTGTAATTCCTCATTTGTTTTCAATCTAGATTATTATTAGATTCCGATCTTCATTCTCGCAACTAAAGGATTAAGGTAACATTTTCTATCCTTGGAGTACTCAACGATTAAGGTAACGATTTCCATCTTGCCTTGGTAAAGGATTAAGTTTTGATGTTGACTCTGGCGAGAAATGTTAACATTGTAAGATAATAAATAGAATCTGTTATCCTCGTTCCTCTTGGAAGCACTAGATTATTTAAGGTGTAAGATAATTTAAGTTTATTTTATAACAATTTGGTGATTTCTGTCCATTTTCAGTTCAATTGAAATTTTATTGTTTTAATCTTCAAGAATTTATATGCTTTGTGATAGTTTGCTGATAGTTTGCTGGAAGGTTTTACACAGACCCAGATTAGTACTCTTGCAGTCAAGGATGATTGTTTTAGTTGCTGGAGGATTTCGAGGAGAGCTTGCATGTAAGGTACTTTTGCAATATAATGGTTCAAACTTTTATCTTTCATTCAATTTCTTTTATCTAGAGTCTTGGGCTGAAGGATCTAATAACGATTTTACAAAATTTTCAATGTTTTCAATACGTTGTGCTGAGATGGTGCCTTAAACCTGTTAGATCTATGTATACCTTTTTGACTCTAGCTGCAACATAAACTTGTTTGGTTCCTATCATTATCTTGGGTCTGATATTTGTAATATTAGAATGGGTATACACTTTTGGCCCTTGCTGCAGCCAGGGCCAGCTCTCTTCATTTGAAAAAAAGCACTAGCTTAAAGCCCTGTAATTTAAGGGCCCTTCACAGGGTTTTGGTTCATGAATTCTCCTTGAATCATCTGCTATATCTACCGCAAAGTCCTTCTTAATTCCACAGAAAAATTTGCATCAAGAATTTGTTATACAATCAGTTAATGTTAATTTTGATATTAGTTCTTCATCTTTTTAATGTCCAATTTATTATTTTGGTTCCAAAAGGGAAGATGTAAGAACGAGAGTCATCTAACTTATCGTAGCATTGATCCACAAATGGTAGCCATCATATTCCTTTTATATCAATATCATTTATTTCTTCAATCAAATGCTGTTATTGATTCATGCTTATTGATGTAATTTAATCCATTTTAGGTCACTAGCTGCTATTTAATCAATGGTTATTGATGTAAATTAATTCATCTTCAATTTGTACATGGAATATCTTCCTGACAATGAGGGGTGGTGTTAGATACTGGATGAATTCATGATAGGATTACTGCACTAATCATCCTGATTCAAGATGGGTACATCTTCTAAATATAAACCAAAAGATTGACAATAAAACAGATAATTCAAAAACATCAAAGAAATTAAATTAACTGCCTACAACCCCCACTAAGCCTGCTCTTTAAAACTGTTTTGACCGGTGTTGAGTGGTCAAAACAGGAAGCACAGATCCATTGGAGAACAGATCTGCTCCAGTTGGGTTGACCTGATCCGTTGGATACGTATCAGGTGGTTCATC
>BJCO01765986.1:0-10342 GCA_018326465.1 Flaveria floridana | reverse complement strand
TTAGTTGGTGACAAAAGGTAAGTCAGGGACATGTCCTGACTACCAAATCTCAGGTAACATGCCTGAGATACCTTAACCTATAGTCTTGTAGTATAGATGTTTGGTTAGAGGTTTCCAGCTGGTATCAAAGTATATCCGGCTATAGGTAGTGTTATATATGCCTTCTCATTGTAACTTATTAAGTAGAGAGCGAGATAGAGCCAGAACTTGAGCTTGTAAGAGTCTTGTAATCCTTTGAGTTGAGAAGCAATATATAAAAGTACCTTGAAAATTTACATGCTGTGTTCATTATCATTTGTTACTTGTTATATTATGATCAACTCTTCTTAGACTCTTTCTGAGTGTTATTCAAGGTGAGTTTGAGAGAAAAACCACTTGTTGAGTGACCAAAACTGATCCTGCATCCTTCTTCTATCTCTTTCTCTAAAAAAATACGATTGTTTGATGTGAATAAGCAACATGGGCGGCCATGTTGCTTTATTCACCAACTTTCAAACTTTTGTCCTTTTGAACACTTTTAGCCCTTCAACTTGGGTTTTATAGCTTTTCTTTCTTTTCCTTTACTTTTATTCCTTCCTTTATAACTTTAAAAATAACCGGGTGTTACAAGTACACCCCCCTTATATAGGTTTTGTCCCCAAAACCTCTTATTCCTCAAACAAATAAGGGTAATGCTGCCTCATTTCTCCTTCAATCTCCCATGTAGACTCGGATCCCTTCTTGTGCTTCTACTGTACACGCATAAGAGGAACCACTTTATTCCTTAACCTCTTCTCCTTATGATCAATGATCGCCACTGGTTGTTCCACATAATTGAGCCATTCATCCACTTCGATATCTTCCAGTGGTACAATCATACCTTCGTCTGCTAATCACTTCCACAGATGAGATGCTTGGAATGTCAGGTGAATTCCACTTAACTCATCTGGTAGTTCCAACCTATAGGCCACCTCTCCTACTCGAGCAATGATTCGAAAAGGTCCTATTTATCTCGGGCTCAACTTTCCCTTCTTTCTAAACCGTATGATACCCTTTCAAGGTGAGACTTTAAACATAACCCTGTCACCCACCTGGAACTCAATCGGTCTACGCCATTTATCAGCATATGACTTTTGCCTATCTTTGGTTGCCTTCATAAAGGATTTGATCTTTTCTAACTTTTTTGTCGTAGTTTAATAACCTCAATACTTCCCAATTCTTTCTTACCAATGTCCCCCCAACAAACGGGTGTCCTGCATCTCCTACCGTATAGCATCTCGTATGGTGGCATGCCAATGCCGGTATGATAACTATTGTTGTACGAGAATTCTGCTAACGGCAGATGGTCATCCTAACTTCCTCCAAAATCGATCACGCATGCTCAAAGCATGTCCTCGAGTGTCTGGATCATCCTCTCAGACTGACCGTCCATCTGAGGATGATAAGCCGCGCTAATGTGTAGCCTCGTTCCCATCACATCATGGAATTTCTTCCAAAACTTAGATGTAAACCGAGTGTCACGATCAGACATAATAGACACCGGCACACCATGACGAGCTACAATCTCTTTGATAAATAGATCCGCGAGTCTCTCATAGGAATATGTCTCTTAGATCGGTAGGAAGTGAGCACTCGTCGTTAAACGATCAACTATCACCCATATAGCATCATACCTTTTCGGGGTACGTGGTAACTTCATAATAAAGTCCATGGTGATATGATCCCACTTCCACTCAGGTATATCCAATGGTTGGATGTTCCTGTACGGATTCTGGTGTTCCTCCTTCACTTACAAAGTAAGGCAATTGCTCACATACTCTGCTACGCCATGCTTCATACCCCGACCACCAGTAATCTTTCTTCATGTTGTGGTACATCTTGGTAGCACCAGGATAAATGGAGTATCGAGTCTGATGAGCCTCGTCCATGATCTTTCCATGTAAATCCCCATAACGAGGAATCCACATTCATCCGAATCGGGTTCTAACGCCAAGAGTGATCTCACCCAATTCCGTGAGACCTTTCATCCTTTCAGAGTTAAGGTGATCTTCTTTCAAAGCCTCGTCTTGAAACTCCTTAACCTGCGTCATCACGTCAGAGGTCACAATAAATTGATAAGCCTTCACTCGAATCGGCTCGGGTCTTTCATTTCAGCTAAGGGCATCTGCCACCACGTTGGCCTTGCCCGGATGGTAATGGATCTCGCAATCGTAATCCTTTATGAGCTCCAACCATCGCCTTTGCCTCATATTCAAATCCTTTTTCTCGAGGAAGTACTTCAAGCTTTTATGGTTCGTGAAGATGGTGCACTTCGTCCCGTATAGGTAGTGCCACCAAATATTCAAAGCAGATACCACAGCTGCCAGTTCTAAATCATGCGTGGGATGGTTGACTTTGTGGGTTTTCAGCTCTCAGGATGCGTAGGCTATCACCCTTCCACGTTGTATCAATACACAACCTAGCCCAGAATAAGAAGCATCTGAATATACCACTAAGTCTTCGCTACCTTCGGGTAATGTCAAGACAGGAGCTTATGTTAGTCTCGCCTTTAACCCCTTGAAAGCATCCTCCTGTTCTCGACCCCACACGAACTTTACATCCTTGCGAGTCAACTTTGTCAAAGGTGAGGCTATCTTGGAAAAGTCTTGAATAAATCTCCTGTAGTAGCCTGCCAATCCCAAGAAGCTATGAATCTCGAATGGCGTCTTTGGAGACTTACATTGCATCACCGCCTCCACCTTTGTCGGGTCTACCATAATCCCCTTGGGATTTACCACGTGACCCAAGAATTGCACTTCACGCAACCAAAAAGCACACTTAGAGAATTTGGCATACAACTTTTCTCTCCTAAGTGTCTCCAATACCTCGCGTAAGTGTCCGGCATGTTCTTCCTCACTTCTCGAATAAATCAGGATATCATCGATAAATACAATCACTGGTTTATCTAACATAGGCCGACACACCCGATTCATCAAATCCATAAAAGAAGATGGCGCGTTGGTTAAACCAAAAGACATAACATGGAACTCGTAGTGTCCATAAAGCGCACGAAAAGCTGTCTTAGGAATGTCTTGCTCCTTCACTTTCAATTGATGGTAACTAGTTCGAAGATCTATCCTCGAGAACTAACTGGCACCTTGGAGCTGATCAAACAAGTCATCAATCCTCAGTAATGGATACCGATTCTTCACTGTCAACTTGTTCAACTCACGGTAGTCAATACACATCTTCATACTACCATCCTTCTTCACGAATAAGACTGGAGCACCCCAAGGAGAGATACTAGGTCTAATGAAACCCTTATCAAGCAACTCTTGTAGTTGCTCCATCAATTCCTTCATCTCAGTCGGAGCCAACCGATACGGTGCCTTAGAAATAGGCTGAGCACCAGGTATTAAGTCAATTTGAAACTTGATTTTGTGATCCGGTGGCATACCAGATAAGTCCTCTGGAAACAAATCAGGAAAGTCACACACCACCGGAACATCGGACATTTGTGGTGTTGATGTGTCCACATCCTTCACGTAGGCCAAATAAGCACTACATCCACGCCTCATGCACTTTCCCGCCACCGACATCGAACTCCCGTCAGGCGCTGTCAGTCTAATCATCTTTTTACAACACACAATGTTTGCTTCATAGGTTGCTAACCAATCCATCCCTACTACTACATCGAATCCGCCTAGGGGCATCACATGTAACTTAGCAGCAAACCTATGACCTTCTAATTCTATGGCACAGTCCTCTATTACGTCAGTAATTCTAGTGGACTTACCAATAGCAGTTTCTACATCAAAGGGCTCATTAATACATCTACTACTAACGGATAACTTATCACATAAAGGAGTAGAAATAAAACTCCTACTAGCACCAGAATCGGATAACACAGAAGCAAGAGTTTGATTTACCAGAAACGTACCTGACGCAACATCGGGGTCCATCCTAGCCTCCTCTCTGGTCATCATGAATGCTCTAGCACTCGCCTTTTTCCCCTCAGTCACGGTCTTCTTCCCTGCTCCGGAACTCTCTTCCCTCGACTTCTTGCACTCCCTACTCATGTGGCCTACTTCACCACAGTTGAAGCACCTCGCCGCTCTGCAATCTCTAGAGATGTGGTCGGGCTTCCCGCACTTAAAACAAACATTAAGCCCCGGCCTGCACTCACCGGCGTGCTCCTTTCCACACTTTTCGCATATCTTCACTCCCGAGCATGCGGCAATCACCCGTCGATCATCCACCCTAGCCTTCTTGTTGTTTACCGGAGCACCACCCCGTTCGAATCGCTTCCCGTTCCAATTCCGGTCACCACCACCTTTCTTACTCACCTCAGCCACCACTACCTCCCTTTCATCATACAGTCTCCTAGCCAAGTCAACCACTTATCTAAACATACTCGGTCGGGCGGCGATCATGTGCTTGCGGATTTCCGCCGGCAATCCCTAAATATATCTCTTGATCTTTTAGGACAGGGGCGTCAACTGATCCGGCACTACCCGTGTCATCTCGTTGAAATTGGTGGTGTACTGTTGATGTGTCATGGTTCCCGCCTCCAGCTGCAGGAACTCCCTCTCTACCTTATCCAACTCCCGATGAGGACATAACTCCTCAATCACCAACCTCTTTAGCTTGCTCCACCTCATTCTAACAATCACCCTGCTACCCTCTGCTTGGACAATATTGTCCCACCAGTATAGAGCCGAGTCCACAAACGAATGGGTAGCAAACTTTACCTTCTGGTCCTCCCGGCACTCACTGATTTCCAGAACAGCCTCCATCTCCCTCACCCATCGGTGAGCAGCAGCAGCCGTGCCATTACCATCAAAGGTAGGGGGCTTGCATCTTTGGAATACCCCATAGTTACAGTCTCGTGCTGTCTCCAGCACAGGTTCCTTTTCTTCCTCTTCCTCGTCAGTAGGGATAACCGTCTCGGTCTCGGGTTGCTCTCCCCCACCCGATGACCTGTTCCTATCCCATCTCTCTCCTTCTCTAATAGCTTTAATCACTTCGGTCACGACAGACTGCATGACTTGATGGACCTCCTCCACCACGGCCTCCTTCACCGAGGCTCTCAAGTTAGCACTCTTATCACCACCCTCCGGATGAGGGGTCTCAGGCACCTCAGGGGTCACCTTCTTAACCCTGGGCCTCCCTCTTGTGACCCGTGGTTCAGCACCACATCCACCCTGTACTCCGCCTTGTGAAGCCTTAGAAGATCTACCTCCATCCATTCCTAATCACTATAAGATTTAACCACTAACATGGTCATTCAAGGTAATAGCTCAGTTTATGTCAAGTACAGTAAATCCCTATTTACAGTGGCCAGTTGTGATTAGCCACTTACTATACTCTTCATACCCCAAGCATTTTCTATCCTGACTACATCAGTATCTAAATCTACTAAGGCTAAACAAATCAAATAACATGCGCACATAATACCGGCTAACATTAAGGAAAATACCTGATGGCACGTAGCTACTTGGACTGGCATCCCTTTCCTTTGTCCCATTTTCAGTTTAAGTTTAAAGTTTCTTTTGAAAATATTTACTCATTCCACTTAAACTTTGGCTCTGATACCAACTTGTAAGGCCCCATTCCCGGGCACCTCACAGTTGGTCATTAATCGCACATAAAACATACAATTATTTACGAACATCGCAGCGGAAATTAATTAAAATCATTTCATATATTTTAATGACAACTTTTTCAAAGTAATACAATACGCTAAACTATTACAAAAAAATATAATTGCATTACATCACAAAAATGTTATTGTTATACTAACGGTTGTCGTCCCAAAAATGCTAAAGTAGCTGCCCCGTGCCATCCTCAGCAACTATTACCTGCCAACTAGAAAACACATAAAAGTCAGCGTTGCTGAGTGAGTTCTAGTTTTATAAATAAAATACTTTACTTTCGATATAACTTTCTTTACTTTGATACGCGGTCATGCATCATACGTACAGATAGAGAATATTACTTTTAACTTTCATTAACATCTATTGTTCACCATCATATTCACAGCATGCTTTCATTTCATGCTTTTCGTTAACATTCTCTTACTTTCGTTCTCATTCTTTCGTAACGTACTCGTTATCATTCTTTTACTTTCGTACTTGTTTACTTTCTTTCTTTCTTTCGTACATTACGTCATTCTTTTACATTCATATGGATTGATGAACAATGCCCCGAACATTGTGCACGAAGCTGATGCTGGACCTGTGGGACCTGTGGTAACTAAACCACGAACATTGTGCACGAAGCTGATCCAGTCACTTAGGGCAAGTCATATCTTCCGTTCATTCAAACCAATTGGTCATACCCCGAACATTGTGCACGAAGCTGATGCTGGACCTTTGGTAATTAAACCATGAATATTGTGCACGAAGCTGATCCAGTCACCTAGAGCATACCAAAGGTCCTTGTCAATCTCAATGATTGACTCTGTGTGCATCCTTTGGGGTAGCTAACCCACATCACAGTTGAGCTAACGATAACATGGTCGTGCACCTCCTTTCATTTGCTTGCAAGCCATTCTTTCGTTCATTACGTTTTACTTTTCATCATTGTAATCTTTCATTTCATTACGTTATTCTTTACGTTCTTTTGTTCGTTTTTCATCTTAAGCAAAGTAATAACATAATATATAACGTATTTTATAATATAATATAAATACCTTTAATCATCATTAAAAGATAACACGTTATACATACCATACATCATTCGTATATCCCATACCCCTAAAACATCCCATAATCATGCTTAAAATGGCTAATCATTACCCATAAGTCAAATTTGGTCAAACCCTAGACTTTTTGCTTTGTCTGAAATTTCAGAAAATATTCTAAGTGTCTGGACGCATGGACACTATTTGAGCGCTTCTGCCCTGTTCAAGCGTTTTGCTACTATGCAGACGTCTGGACCTACACTTGGTCAGTTTTCATTATAGACGCATGGGCCTATTTAGGCGCATAGGCACTATTCAGGCGTCTGTGCCTAACACTTAGTCACTTTTCACATAGACGCATGGGTCTATTTAGACGCATGAGCACATATTCAGGCGTTTGAGCCTATCACTTAGTCGTTCTAGGCGATATTCCAGACATTTGGGCATTATTCAGGCACATGGGCCTGACTTAGACTCATGGACATCTAAGCGGTTGAGTACTGTTCAGACGTTTGGGGTTTCTGGGCAGTTGCGAACACTTAGTAAATTTAACCGTTGGACGCATGGTCCACTTTTTAGGCGGTTGGGTAACTAACTTCCACTTAAACATCATAAATCAGACCCAAATCGTCCTAATCATGATCTAAGCTTAGTATTACCATCCTATGCATCTTAACATGTTCATACACACATATATGCCCCAAATTTACACCCACCCGTATACACATTCAAACACACACACACACGGGTGAAAAACCCATTTTTATAAAAACATGTTCACATGTATTTTCCAACCCAAAAGTTGTTCAAAACATATTAAAAAGGGGGTTCTAGAACTCACCTTAGCAGCTTTCGTGTAGGACTTCCTCAAACCCGAATGTAATGAGTTCAAATGCCTAAAAACCCACCAAAATACACACACAAATGTACATAACACATATAAGCATATAACCGAGACCAAAACCCAACATTAACACTTAAAACATTCGAATTTCTAACCTGAATCAGCCTTGTTTCCTCTTCTTCTTTCGAAACCCGAAAGTTCTCTGCTCCTTCTTCTCTCTCTCTCTAAAAAAATCCGATTGTTTGATGTGAATAAGCAACATGGGCGGCCATGTTGCTTTATTCACCAACTTTCAAAATTTTGTCCTTTTGGACACTTTTAACCCTTCAACTTGGGTTTTATAGCTTTTCTTTCTTTTCATTTACTTTTATTCCTTCCTTCATAACTTTAAAAATAACCGGGTGTTACACTTTAGAGCATTCACATCCTGTTCCTTAAAAATATATGAGTGGAATTCTATATGCTTGTGAGTGGAGTAGAAAAAAATGTCATTATACATTTGTAAATTTATGGATTCATAATTCAACACTTATAATTTTTTTAATTTTTTCTAGAAAGTTGTTGTGAGTGGAGGAGAGTGAAAAGATAATAATAAAGATATAAATAAATATTATTTAATTGAAAGAGGGGAGAAAAATTAGTGATTTTAAGTGTAATTATAAGAATAAAAATAAGAAATGGAGTGAATGCTCTTAGAGAACCCGGAAAAATCGAATCTTTAAAATAAAAGAAGTCCTTAATAGAAAGAAATTTAAGAAATTTTTAAACAAGTTAATATTAAATTCCCTTAATTGATGAAATTAAACAGGTTCTGACTTATGCAAAATATTTTAAAGATATGGGTACCTAAAATACGCCATAAAAATTTTCCAAAAAAGCTTCATCTAATTGAAAAGTATAGTGCCAGTTTAATGGGTTCCTTACCACTAAAACTTCAGGATCTTGAAACACCTTTTATACGAGTTTAAGTTGATAACTTGACAATAACACGGGCGTTATTAGATTTTGGAGCTAGTGTAAACATCCTTCCGGCAAGTTTATACTATCAATTTGATTTCAGTCCACCTTGTAAACCAGATACCATCGTGGTATTAGCTTATTTAACACCTAAGCTTCCTAAAAGGATAATGTATAATGTGATTGTCATGGTTGACATTTCTATTATCCAGTTGATTTACTAGTTTTAGAATATGTTTCAGATGATAAAACAAATTAACCTAATATTATACTTGGTAGACCATTCTTAGCTACTACAAATGCTTTGATAAACTATAGAATCGGGACAGTAGGTATGATATTTGGTTATAGGATATTACATTTGAATGTGTTCTCTAATAATCTATTTCTATCCCCAATGATGAATGCTTCATGGTTGACATCATTGACGGTTGTAATCCTCTGGAAAGTGAGAAAGACACCATAGATACTTGTTTGGTTTGTGAATATAGATTAGGATCACATGAAAGCTTTGGAAATTGAAGAGCAAATGTTGGAATTAAAGCTTTGGAAATTGAAGAGCATATGTTGGAATTAATAGTTGTAGATGTTGGTAGACCACTAAGGACACATCAAAATGAAAACATTCCTGAGCATATGACAAAAAGATGAGGCCATATTTGAAAAGTACACCGATGTTAGAATTAAAAGATATTCCCAAGCATCTCAAATATGCGTTTCTAAGGGAAGATAAGTGTTGGACCCTGAAAGGATCATACATGCCAATTCAAGTGGTGGATGGTTGTTCTGCTGATTTCTCCTTAAGTCCAATAACAAATGCGCATAAAGAAGATTCTGCAATAGAATATCACAAGTATCGTCTATCCGCATTAGTTCATGCGGATGACCAAGAACAAATGCGGTCAAGGCATTTGTTCTTCCGCATTAACTAATGCGGACAGTTGATAAAATGCGACAAGACATTTGTTCATCCGCATTAACCTATGCGGATGGTCAGCAACAAATGAGGCCAAGTGTTTGCTCATCCGCATTAACTAATGGTGATGACCAAACACCAATGCTGCTAATAGAAGACCAATGCTGATGAAGAACAACTCATCCACATTAGTCAATGCGGATGAACAACAGACAAATGCTGATGAAGACTTAGACTAAGGGTAGTTTAGTCTTTTTGTACAAGCTGTTAGTCAGCCTATAAATAGAATAGAAACCTCATATGTGAGGCAACTTTTGTGACTTCCGAAACCTTTGTGTTTTATGAGAATAGACAATCAGAATATACAGATTAGCTGTCTTGTTACTGTAGCATGCTAAAACCCTAGCATTTACTCTGTAACAGTTCATCTAATTAATACAAGAATGCATTTATGAGTATATCAAGTGTTCTATGTTCATTGATTGCTTGATTTCACCTTTCAATCATTGACTCAATCATCATATTCGATCCTTGTTGATTCATATCAACGGAGAATATCATTCTAAACCCAGTCAATTGGTATCAGAGCTTTGGCTCTCGGTTATTACTCAGATCTTCTCAGATCTAGGTTTAACCTGATTGATTTGGTGATTGAGTTGTTGTTTAGAGGTTTCAAACATCTCTTCTCAGTAATACTACTGAATACTTACTGATATACTTAACTGTTACTATTCACCCAAAGAACTCATCTTCAAACAAACAGTACAGGTTGCACAGTCACCAAGAACAGAAAAATCAAAGGCTGAAATTTACATATTATCAGCAGATCCATTGTTACAGGACTAAGTTTGACCTTGTTGGACCATTTGGACTAATTAACTATAAATTCAATTAAATCTAGATCTAAACAAGTTAAAACAAACTGTTAACTATGGATTCACATAATTATTCTGAACTTGGGCATGCTTCAAAACCACCCATG
>BJCO01765953.1:0-12590 GCA_018326465.1 Flaveria floridana | reverse complement strand
TTCCCTGTGAGGACAGAATTCCTCAATTACCAGCTTCTTCAACTCTTTCCATCGCATTTTCCCGATGGCCCTGGAACCCTCAGCTTGGATGATATTGTCCCACCAACATAGGGCTGAGTCAGTAAAGGAGTGAGTCGCGAACTTCACCTTCTGGTCTTCGCGGCACTCGCTTATCTCCAATACTACTTCCATCTCCCTCACCCATCGATGAGTGGCAGTAGCATTGCCATTGCCATCAAAAGTCGGGGGCTTGCACCTCTGGAATGCCCCATAACTGCATCCATTGGTCGTCACCCCTACTGCATCATCCTCTTCCTCGTCGGGCACTACCGTCTCAGGCTCCGCCGATCCTCCTCTCCCTTGCTTTCCTTCCCAGTCGACCCTTTCCTGTCCTCCTTCTCCTTTCTCTCCTCATTCCTCACAGCTCGGATAACTTCATTCACTAAAGACAGTAAGACTGTCTGCATGACCTGGTGCACCTCGTCGGCAATCACCTCCCGAGCTGAGGCATTTAGGCTGACATTCTCGTTTCCTTCACTCCGGTCATGAACCTCAGGGTTCTTACGGGTCGTCTCAGGAGCCTTAGCACTGGTCCTAGTTACACGCGGTCGACCTCTGCCCCTGGAAGCCTTGGAAGATTTCTTCCCAGCCGTTTCCTAAGCGCTATAAGATTCAAACACTAACACAGTCATTCAAGGTAATAGCTCAGTTTATGTCGAGTATAGTAAGTCCTTAATTACAGTGGCCAGTTGTGATTAACCACTTACTTTACTCTTCACACCCCAAGCACTTCCTATCCTGACTACATGAGTATCTAAATCTACTAAGAACACATAAGTCAAATAGCATACGCGCATAATATTGATTAACTTTAGGAAAGCAAATACCTGATGGCACGTAGCTACTCGGGCTGACATCCCTCTTTCTGTCCCATTTTCAGTTTAAGTTAAGGTTTATTTTGAAAATTTATCCGTTTCACTTAAACTTTAGCTCTGATACCAACTTGTAAGGCCCCATTCCCGGGCTCCTCACAGTTGGTCATTCATTGCACATAAAACGTACTAATATCCATATCGTAATATACACATCGGAATTTCATTAGCAAAAGGCATTCTCTATTATTAAAAGATATTGTTGTTAAGCAATACAATAACATTTAAGTTACAAAGATTGTTTAATTGCATTACAAAACAACATTATCATAACATAGTAATGGATGTCAGTCTTTCCCTACCGAGTATCTTCACCCTCATGCCATCCTCAGCAATAATTACCTGCCAAATGAAAATGTATAAAAGTCAGCGTTGCTGAGTGAGTTCTAGTTTTAAAAGTATTAAAATACTTTGTATAATGTATATATATGAAAATACTCTTTCTGTAAAAATTACATCTCTTACTCTTTGTATGTGAGCACGCATTTACTATACAACAAGGTAATGTTCTCTTTCTTTACTGTGTACCTTGTTTATTCTGTACTCTTTTAACTTTATCTTTCACTGTCTATGTGGACCAATGAGCAATACCCTAAACTATGTGCGTGGAGAAACTGGTGATGGGCCCTCTACAGTGTATGTTCTGAATTACTGCAAAAAGGCCGGCTTAGTCACCTAGGGCATGCTACAAAGGTCAGCCAATCTCAATTGATTGGCCCCGTGAGCATAAAGGGTAGCTAACCTGCATCACAGTTGAGCTAACGACAACACGCTCATGCACCTCCTATAAGCTTGCAAGACTTGTTAACTCTTTCATTAAGTTTCACTTCTCTTTGTTATTTCTCTTCCACTTTATTATTACTATTAATACTTTTGTTTCGATAATGAACACACCACGCGAAGTCATTCAGTAATAATAATAATAATAGTAATAATAATAACAACATTGATAATAATAATAATGATAATAGTAACAGTAATCATAAACCATCATAAAACGATCATAAGGCAATCATGTTCATGTTAATTTTCATTGTTAATAAGCCCTAGTCAACCTATGGTCAAAACCACCATAAAACGATCATAAGGAATTCAGACGCCCGGACACTTAGGCTCATGAGCCACTTGGGCGCATGGGCACTATTGGGGCGCATGGCCCTATACTTGGTCATTCGACTAACTTTTCTAGGCGCATGGATCACACTTGATTCTTTCTAAGTCTTTTTCAGGCGCATGAGCCTTAGCTAGGCACATGGACCTTCTGTTCAAGGTATTTCCAGCATGTTTTCAACCCAAATCATCAAATCCATCTATCCAAAGCTTAATGTGTCTATTCTAAACATGAATAACCTATAAGAACTTTAAAATCAACATACAACATGCACAATGCACACGGGTAAACATACATGAACTTTATAAAAATCATTTTCATACATTTTCAGCCCCAAAGATAGTTTAAAACAAGTAAAAACCAGGGTCTAGAAATCACCTGATGCAACCTGGGTGTTTCTTCCTTTCCAACCCGTTTGCAATGAGTTTAAACACCTAAAAACAACACCAAACACACACACCCGAGCACAAACACATCACATAAGCACAAAGCATACAACCGGGGTAAAACCCGTCATAAACGTGTAAAAACCATGAATTCTTACCTCGAATTCGTTCTCTTCTTCTTCTTCTTCTACAAGACCGAGAGTTTCTCTGCTCTCTCTCTCTCTAAAACCGAAGAAGATGTTGATGTGAAAAGAGGGTGGGTGGCCATGCCCACCTTTACACCGACTTTTCAAAGATTTTGTCCTTTTTACACTTTTGGTCCCTCCACTTCGAACTTATAGCTTTTCCCTCTTTTATTCTTAATATCATGCCTTTTACAAAAGAATAAAAATATTCGGGTGTTACAGACATGTGGTAAAACTAGAAAATAGGGTTAAAGGGTATTTTGCTCTATTAACCATTTATTCTAATTACTTTTCTCATTTTAAATATATAGCACATTTCTTTCACACACTCTATTCACTCACAAATCCTATGAAAAATTAACCTCAAAATACAACCAAAGCCTAAATTTCCCTCGTTGTCCGAAACTTTATAATTACAAACAATAACTAGTTAGTGTTAGAGATGTTAACATGAGTTGTGGGTATTAATCGGTAGTGTTTTAAGATAGTGATTCGGTAGTCAATGGTAGTGGTAATTGGAGATAATGAATAAAGAAAGAGGATGATATCAATGATCAATAATACTCAAATGTCATTCGTTTTACCACGCTTAGTTGTCACATTGATTGTTCAAGTGCAAAACAATATATAGATTGTTTTTCTAACACCAAACAACACGAAACGTGATATATTAACGCAAATAGTAAACATTAAAATAATAATGAAAGTGTTATTTCTATATTGTTTGATATTTTGACATAATGCACCACAGAAACAACACATGAAACCTTGTTTTTTGACGTAAAATAACATAGAACATGTTACGTAAAACCGCACAAAACTGTGCTATTTTTTACTTCTCTCTTGAATTTTCATAAATGTACACATTTGTTAATAATCAAACACATATCGAATTTGATTGTATATCTATATAAACAAATTAAAATTTTAATTTATATCATGTTAGTTTTTTATTAATGTGTACATAGGAGTTACTTGTTTATTTACATATATGTAAAATTTCAACATGATCATCCTTTGAATTACTTGTTTATTTACATATGTGTAAATTTTCATACATCTTTTTATTTTTTCTAAATTTATATTCTATTTGCATATATGTATTCGTTCAAGATAATTTTATGGTGTATTTACATATACATTGATGGAATTCTGGTTTTGAACTTAGAATAAGAACAAACACAATGAATTCCCCCAAGGATCATTTTAATCTCTCAAATATAATAATTGTTTGTTATATATTCAATACTCATTAATCATAATGCAGAAACCATTATAAATTATATGATATATATGTGTATGTATGATTGTGTGTGTTTTAAATGCTTGAATGATAATAACTGCTTGATTGTATTGATTGTTCAAAAGCTTACAAAGGATTAGGGTATAATGCTATTTATAGCCTATACAAAAAGCTATGTACATTTACAAAAACACCCCTATTTAAAAACTATTTACATATTATCCTAAGTCTATAAGTCGTCCGCTGTGGATGATTCGCTATCCGCTATGGATGATTAACTATCCGTTCTGAATGATAAGTTATCAGCTGTGGAAGTTGAATAACTTGCCCGTTATGTCTTGGATGTTGTTCACTGTGAACACTTGTGTATTTGCTTGATAGTGACCTCTATAAAGTGTTCATCCACTATGGATGAACATCCGCTATGGGCTATTCATCGGTCATGGACTTGGTCATCCGCTGTATGTGTGATGGTCATCCGCTGTAGACACTTGGACTTGTTCTTCATCCACTACATACACTTGTTCATCAGTTATGGACAAATCTTCATCCGCTGTGGATACTTGTGCAAAAATTTCTTTTATCTACAAACCTAAAAAAGAAATTCAAATAATAATTAGTGTATGTTATGAATGTTAATGATGTTAAAATGTTAATTAATGATTGTTTGAATGTTAGAACATATTATGTATGATTATGACAAGCATTATTCTTTTATACACTTGTTGAGGTCAACAATACTCCCCCGAAGGATGATATTGTCATCCTTTAATGTTTGCTTGTTATAGTTTTGTTTGTTAGTAATAATGTGTTTGTTTATGTTTGATTTGAATGATTGTATAGCTGTATGATTAACTTATGATGTTTTATTGCATGATTGAATGATTGCATGAATGAATGATTGCATCGTTGAATGATAAAATGTTTACCTAATTACACATGTGTAATCAGATTAGCTTGTATGTTCTGATTCATATATGTTTGCTTGTATGACTAGCTACTTGCATGATTGTTGTTATGTTTGATAATATGCATGATATACATGAATGATTGATGTTTTGATTTGTGTGTTATGTTTGTTAAGTATGATATAATGTTTTGATTGTTTGACTAGTTAGATATGTATGATTGTTGTTTTTCCTGTCTGATTGTTAGAAACCTTTACGAATAACATGGACCAGCTTCATCTACACTCCTTTGAACTTCTGATATGGCCTTTTATGACTCTTCAACATCCTTCTCTATGATCAGATCCATTTTAGATTCCTTGACTTGGTCAGTTAGAGGAGTGATCTTCAAGAAATTTAGGTAGTTGACAATGTTTTTATGCACTACACTATTCTGATCATCATACTTGTATTAGATGGAGAGGTGTACCATCTGTTTTAGAGTTCATTGATCTAATCTTTGCACATTAATGTTGCTAACCAGAGTGGTTACAACATGATAACCCTTAAGAACTTTAAGGTTATTGTTTTTTGAGATCCTTAGGCATGTAATCCCTCAATGTGTGTTAGTGATTATTGGTTTGTCTCTAGCCTTTGGTTTAGAGCAGCATTCACATATGTTGTGCCTAGTATTCTCAGCATTGAATGAAATAAATAGTCTCCCTTGCACAAAACATCTTCAATGACAGAGAATGACTTTGTCATCAAAAATAAAACATAAGAAGGATGTAGTAGATTTATCTCTATAGGATTAAAGAGTCTGACGTCATCTGCTTCCTTTCCTTCAAGTTTCCTCTCTAATACCACTTTAAAGTGGGTTTCATCATAGTACCATCTTCTAACTGGATGGTTGTATTGATTACCATCAATCTTCTTCATGATTAACTTTAAATCAAAGGTCTCATTAGTTATCCAACTCTCTCCAAATTTTCACTATCAAGATGAGTTGTAGTTCTTCACTTTCTTTCTTCTGTTTGTTTGCCAACTGTTGTTCTCTTCTCAACTTGGCCAAGTGAAGTTTATCCTTTCTGCTCATGTAAGATCTCTTAATGTGGTAAAAGTCATCTCCTCTGGGATTGTTGGTATGATTGACCATTCTCAATTGTATTAGGTCCAATCTATCTTCATAGCTTAGTGATCCCAATTGGGATATGTATGATAAATACTGGGCGAGCCCAGATACTCACTTTATCAGAACTGTATCCTAAATCTCATCATATTTCCAAGCCATAATTTTTCTTTCATCAGTCGATGCTGTTAGTGTAATTCTATCATACAACTTCACAAAATTGGTGTTCTTGTTTATTAAATCCCTTACCTTGTTACCTCTAGGCTATAGCCTATGAGGCATAAACTGTCTGGGTTCCTCTATGGGATGAAGCTCAGGTAGAGCTTGATGATTTGTTGATAATGATAATACCAGATGAAGCCTAGTAACCTATGGCTTTAAGGCACTGGCTGGCATATTCTTGTAGATTTCTCTAGAGAGGTCTTTCATCTAAGATGGAGATCTGCCTGCATATGACCTGTATGGCATCGTTGTGTGACTCAACGAAGTTTTCACCTGGGAGTAGGTCATTTTCTCAATCTGTGAATCTTTTGGCAGATTCTTTTGAAACTCTTGTTAATCCTTAATATTTTTATATCTCTTGTATGTTTGCACAGACTCATTTTTCATTACTTCTTAGAAGTCCTTGAGTAAGTCTTTACCATAAGATAGGTTAAGCTGCATGAATGCATCATGCGAAAAGTGTAAAAGTCAGTCAATTCCCAAGATGAATAACCAAGATCTCAATCACAATAACGCGGAATGAAATAGTGATTGGAAGAAGACAAACAATGATCAAAATAACTTCAATTGATAATCAAAGATGATTACAATCTTGTGCGAGAATGCACAGAGTGATTACAGAGTAATTGAAAAGAAAACTTGCAAAAACTATGAAAAACTTTTGAAAAACTTTGCTACAAAAACGAAAATTACATATTTATACTAAACAGTAGTTCTCGCGCGAGATACACTTTTCACGCGGATATGGCTTTCGCGCGAGCCTTCTTTGTCGCGTGGAATCAGCTTTTGCTTGAGATCTGGTTTCGCTTGACTTCTTCTTTTTGCTTTCGTTGTTTTGCCGAGCCTTTTTAATGGTCTTCTACAATCTCCCCCTAGGCTCAGTGAAACATCCTCAGTCAAAGTCAACATTGGCTTTCTTGTAAGTACCAGAATAAGCATACCATTTATTTCTAAGGATTCGATCTGTCATCCAGACATATTGGCAAACAAAAAGTAAACAGACTAATCAGCTGAAATAGGGCAGTGTAGCAACTTGATCAAGTCGTCTTTGCCGAATTTCATTAAGTCAGGTGGATCAATGATTCTATATGATCTATCAGCACATTTGATCACAACTTGACCTGAATCCTTTTCGCATCTCCAATAAATAAATTGCTTTAAAGAATTTGGAGGAACAAGAGCATGAACTGGGACTTTCCTTATAAATTTGGGATGTTGATAGACTCTTATTTTCATTGGCGCTTTTGTCTTTTCATCAATTCTAGAAGAGTCATCAATCACCTTAGACTTTGCAGTTTTGAAGTCCTTAAAGTTAGTTCTCATCTCCCTTCTTATTTTTGATCTCATTAACTCAACTTCACTATAGTTGCTTTCATTAAAGAATAGAGCTTTTCCCATTGAATAAAGATCTGCAGCTCGTAAGGTATGGAAGTCTTGAGTGCTCTTCAGATAGTCTATTTCTCCATTCTTTCTCTTTATAACATACAACTTTTTCTGACCATCATAAACCCAGCTTATAACATGAGACATTTCTCCATATTTCTGTTTGGGCTTTGATACAAATAGAAAATGAGTTTCAGTAGGTGGTGGTGGTGCTTTGAATTGTAATCCTCCTCTAGTGTATAAAGCAATCTGTCTAGTACAATCTTTCTGTGTTGAAACAATAGGAGTTGGACCACTTACAGACTCAGTTGGAATTTCACCTTCTTCCAGATCAATATCTTTGAATAAGTCTTATAAGTTGTTTCCAGAAATATCTGTATACTCATTTTGATCATCCAAATCATCAAACAAATCAAACTCTTCTTCTACAGCACCAGTTCAAGATTATTGAAATGAGTATAGTTCTTTTTCATAAAAATTTTCAGTATCAAGGTCAAGTGGATCATATCCTTCTGGATCACTAGTACTTGGTCCTGAGACATTGTCAGTACTAGAATCACCAGTTGGATTAGAAGATAGTCCTCCAACATCTCCTTCATCATTATCATCACCATCAGCATTATCTTCATTATTACCACCATCATCTCCACCACCATCATCATCATCATCATCATTCTCATCATCATCATCATTATCATCATCATCATCAGAATCATCATAATCAATCAGATCTTCATCTTCTTCTTCGTTAATGATAGGAAGAGGCATCATATGTTCAGGTTCAACGAAAGTAGTGGATGTACCAGCTTCAATGACATGTACCTCAGGAGTAATTGGAACTTCTTCAGCAACACTGACACTTGGCTGTACCTCAGAAGTTTGAGCTTCAGTCACCTGTTCTTCCTCTTTAGAAATATTTGCAGGAGATGGACTTGGTGAACGCCTGCTCATCTCACCAACCACCGTAGTAGACCTGATAACTGGTGGTTGATGGAAATAGGTTTGAGAGATAAACTCTCTCAGCTCGTTCAGCTGCCTCTCCAAACCCGATGAATAGTCAAACACATTCTTCATTTGTTGCTCAACAGTTGCAATTCTTGTATCCTTGATTGCAGAATCTAGATGAATCATGGTGATTAGCTTTGTTTTCTCCTCATTTTCCTTCTTCAATTCTGATATTACCTTCATATTTTCATAACTCTCTTTCTCAAGGTTCTTGATTCTTTCCTCTAAAGTGATAGAATGAGGAGCACTAGTGGATTCTTCCCTACCTCTAAACTCAGGTGGTGTGTTCAGAAAGGTATCAACATCAAACTCCAGATTTTCTTGTCTAGGTGGAGTTGAGAAACCAGGATCAGAGACATTTGGTGGATTAGAGACATTAGTAGTTTCAGTCTCAGTAGCTATAGCAGTTGTGCCAGCTGGTTGTTCTTCTTCAGTTCTCTCTTTCTCAGATGATCTTTGAGTATCAGAAATAATTGGCTGTTCAGTTTCTGTTATAATCACCTGAGTACGTGGTTTTCTTGGAATCTCACCTCCTCCCCTTTTTCTAGTCGGGAAATCTTTTCTCCTAGCCATTCTCTTTCTCCTCAAGGAGGTACTAGGTGATTCCACAGGAATATAATCAGTATGTCTCTCATCAGTACTCATCCTGGATGAAGTGGGTGTAATAGGAGGTTGACTTCTTTGAAGAATGTAAGGTACATTTCCCACTTGATCACTATCAGTCTCAGAACTGGAAGTAGTGTGAACTTCACCTTCCACTCTTCCTTCATGAATAGGCTCCTCCTCAAACATTCTTTCTATCTCCTCATCAATATCGTCTCTAGCACCAGAGGCAGAAGTGCCAGTCTGTGCTTCATCAGTATTTCCCTCTCTTTCCACATCTCCGGCACTGTCAACTATCTCAGAAAAACGACCAATTTTAGCAAAGCTTTCTCCTAAGCACTTGTTTCCTCGTGCTCCAGTAAGATGAGTAAAAATCTCCTTTTTGATGGTCTGAACAATGTATTTGGGAGACCTCAGAGTAGCCAACTCTGGATACGCATCGTTGATAACCAGCTGAATGAATCGGGGATACATAATAAATTTCTTCCCTGGATTAGCAGTAGTGTTCTTTTGCATTTCCTGGTAAATTGCCCCAGAAATGCTAAAAGAAAGATCATCTACCAGGGAAACCAATAAAGATATGTTGTCCATCCCAGCCTTCAAGTTACTCAGACAGTGTATTACCACATGAAATAAGTACTTCCAGTATGGTGGCAACCACTTATTTTCCACACTTGGATATCTATACTCGTATCCCATCCGAGTCAGACAATCAATGACAACTTCATCATCAAATCTGGTGGGAGCATTATCTTGATCATCAAACAGTAACACTCTGTTTAGAATAGCCTGTGAGATAACCACTCTTTTCTCCTTGACTGTAGCAGTTATGATTGGGTTTCCAGCTTGATTTTTTTCTAGAGCAGCAGTACTCCAGAAAGAATCAATCAGCTCTGAGTAAATAGCTGGATCAGCAGAAATGGCGTATACTATTCGTGAGTTCTTTAGCCCCTCAATCATAGATGTGAAAAGTTCTTTTCCCTCAGGAACATCATCTAAATAGGCTACGCAGTTATGATTTTTATTAAAAATCATCTGAGCCATCTACATTATCACAAACAAACAAGATTAAAACAATTAGTAATAACTTAATTGCACACCAAAAATCTCCTACACTTAGACAAAATTTCAATAATAAAATGTTCAATCGCGCGAAAGGCATACTATATTTAGAAAGAATTAAGTTCTATTCGCGCGAAGACTATGTTCAAGTAACAATCTTATTCATGCGACAATGTACATTTCAACACTTAGAAAAATTTAACAAGTAAGTTCTTATCGCGCGAAAACCCAGTGCATGCGACAATTCCATTTAAGCGAAAGTGAGTATCAACACTTAGAAAAAATTTTCAAAATTCATTTTGTCGCGCGAAACCTCATTTTGTGCGAAATGTTTACTTGTACGAAAAGCCTTTCGTGCGAAATATCCTTCGTGCGAAAAGGTCTATCCTCAAGCGAAAACAGTTTCATGCGAAACATAATTTCACGCGAAAATTAACACTCATGTGAAATTCAAACATTCAGCGAAACTGGTTTCATGCGAAATCCCTATTCACGCGAAAACCAAAGTTCATGCGAAAGTTCAATTTCGCATCTGTTTATTTCTTTCATGCGATTCGCGCAGACTATCTTTCAAATTAACAATCAAAATCACGTTTTTAAACCAAACAAAAACATCTCCTAACATTCGCCTAAGTCCATTAAGTTCATGTAATCTTTTAATTTCAACTTTCAATTCCATTTTATTTGATTTTATTTTAAAGTTGTTAAGTTTCCCTTAGAAATTCATCTCTTTAGTAGCCATAATAATCAAGATATACCTTTTGAATCTCAATATAGATGTAATGTGAACAGAAATGAGATTCAAAATGTAAGATATGAACAAAATGGTCTCTGTTTGTGAACTTTTGAATGTAAGCGAAAATGGTTTTCGGATGGTGGGTTATGCGAAAAGTGAGTTCGTTTAGTCACACTGTGTTATTTATATCACAAGTAATTCACGCGAGAAACCCTTTCGCGCGACAGATGCTTCGCGCGACAACTTACTTTCGCGCGAGTGTCTTTACCACTTAGAAAATTTTCAATCTTTCTTATTTTTCAAAAACTTTTATTCTTAATTATTTATGTCAATATAATATTTTATTTACCAAGTGACCAATTAATTTAATGAATCTTCGATTTTCAACTTTATTTGTTATTTATTTGTCTTAAGATTGAACAATACAAAATAAAAACAAAAACAAACAAAAACAAAACAAAACAAAATGATGAAAACAAAAAAATAAAGAATCAAATAAAGAATCAAGATCTGGATTGTCTTAGTGATAATTTTCATAATGAGATCATATACTCCTTTTCTCAAGTCAAGACTCTATCCAGCTTTATTTAAAATAACCTGGTTATGTTAATTATGTCAATTTAAACTTAGGCTTCATGTTTTACTCAGAAACATAAAGAGTGATATTTATCATGTATTGTAAGATTTAATACAAGTCAGTGGATCCCACAATCAGAATGTCTGAAAAAATACTTATTAATCTTCAAGACACTATCGAGATTTCAAGTCATCCCAAATTGACTTAAACCTTGTATTGTTGATCAGTGATACCATATGTTTATTCCTAAATATATCTATTTGAGCATAACTAGCCTGATAATTATTTCTTAACACGGAATATTAACAAATTTAAGGACTTACTAACAGCTATCCGGACTTACGTTTACCCTCTCAAGATGTTTAGGAATTACAGGTCATCCGAACTTACATGCCCTATCTTTTGATTTTGCCTTCCGTGACCAGAAAATATTTACAAATTGGAAAATATATACCATATAGTATGTATGTCTTTTGACATATCTTTTGATTTGTACATATTGGCATCTTATATCTTATATGGTCTTTTGGCATCTTTTTGATCAATTATTTTCTTTATGTCTTTTCATTTCTTTTTGTAATTTTCTTATATATATACATATTTATGTATGATAATCACTGAATCAAACAATAAAAGGCTTGAGTATGACCTGAATATAACTCTCAGTCTGTATTAGACCAATTTTGGTATTTTCTCATAAACCTGATATGTTCCCCACTAAATCATATTTCTTTAGTTCATTGTTTAATCACTCAGTTATGATCTTTTCATTTCTGAAAGCAAAGTTTATTGACATATCAAACATATTCAAGTTTGTTTTATATGAAAGCCTTTTAAAGTACTTGAACTTGTTTTGAACTTTGTAATATCATTTCTCATTTAAGTATGAAAATTTCTTTTTAACAATCTTTTGATCTTGACTCCCCCTAAGACCAAAAATATTTTTCATAACTTGTTTTTCTAATTTCTCCCCCTAAAATTATGATTGTCCTTTTAAAGAAAAAGAAACAATTGCAATTTTATGCTTTATTATTAAAAAAATGAAAAATCCTTTTGTGAAGATTCATTAAACCAATTTATCCAAAGTTAATCATTCCCAATGATTGCACAAGGAAATCAAATCGAGAAT
>BJCO01765951.1:0-15523 GCA_018326465.1 Flaveria floridana | reverse complement strand
GGGTGATGTCATGACACGTGGATCTTTGCATTATTTTGTCTCTGTAAACTAACCAGGTGTTATGACGATCCCGTCCGTTACATCCTCGTGTTTCCGCTATAAGCGGGGGTGTGACAGTAGACGGTGGTCCTGGGATGTGGTCCGGCCGCCGTTACGCACCGATGGCACAGGGGTATGAGGCGGCAGAGAGCGGCGATCGGAGGCGTTCCTGCGACCACTAAACACCATGGAATGGGTGTCGGTTGAAAAGGAAGAAAACCACTCTTTTATAGTCTGAATCATCCGCTTGTACACAATGCTTCAAAAACTGTGCACGCATAAAAAGCTTGTACATAACTGCTGTTCATGAAGTTCCTTTTTTCATATATAGGGTAATTAAGCTAGCAGGCACGTCACTTTTACATCTCACCTGCTTACCTTTTTCAACTGCCTGCTTGCTTGCATATAAATAGAGACCCTAAGGTTGAATTTATATTATAAGTTTTGTTGGGAACGCTCTAATATAAAGAGAATCTCGAGTAATCGATACCCCATTGGATATTGTTATTAATTGTTTTTGGAGGTCGGGTAGGAGCGCAAGTAGGGAGTCTACGTCAAATTGCTGTAGATAGTTTTAAGGTATGTACTTGTTTAAGTTTATGTCAAGTTAATTATTATTTATTTTAGATTATTGTTATTATTAGGAGTAGTTTTAGTATTATTAGTATTATTATTTTTAGGCGTTAAGATTATTGTTAGGGATAAGTATTGGGTAGCCTAGCCTTAGTTAGGTATGGACTGATCACCTATGCTTAAATAAGGTAGCGTAAACCAATATCTAACCATTATAATAACTAGTTGGTTGTACCATTACCTAATCTAGGATTACTTCAACCGTATCAGTACCTAGAGATATTACTATATTGTACGAGAAAAGGTATCAACTTTTGGGCAACTACTAAACATGTGAGTTCCTCTAAATTGTTTTCTAAAACCGGATGTGATATTCTGATAACTGGTAATAATTGAAGAATTGACTATCAATATCATCTGTGATATGTGGCAATGCTTGATAGGATGCTTGAGGGCTGCTTGTATGATTCTGCTTTAGCTAGTGGAGTTTGTATACATAGCCTGGTTATGTGAATTTATATTATGCTTACTCTGTTTCTATCTGTTTGTCATGGTTGTATCTGTTTGATACAATAGTCAATATTAATATGTTTTGAATCTTGAAGAATGCTATGTTCATGAACTCACAAGCTTTATACTAGTCCCAAATTATATTTTATGGACACACATCCTAGTGCCAAGAGATTGTAGAAATTGGAGATTACGGGCTAGTTTACGAGGAAATAGAGGTCTAGAGCGCTACTGAAGATTTGGATCGAGAATATAGTTAAACTCATGTACTGGTATTATCTAGCATGATAAATATAATGTATATTTTAATGTATAATCAAAGTTAGACTTCCTTTGTGAACTCCATTATTACTATATGTTTTGTATTTCTAACGCATAACGCTCCACGGGATAGATCGGGAGGCGGGCGTTACAAGTTGGTATCATATCCATAGTTTAAGCGAATTAGGAATCATCGGTTAGTGTCTAAACTTAAACCAAGATTGGGAAGACTGCATAGATTGCCAAACAAGACAAGTAACATGATGATAGATAAGAAGAGTTAGATATGTCTTAAGCATATAGTGGAAGATAATTAGAATACGTAAATAATGTAAAAAGGTAATAGCAGTTAGCTAATGTTATTAAGGATTAACGTTCGTAAATTGTGTTTTGGTTTGTTATCATTTATGTTTACCTAAACATAAGAATTAGATTAATAGCGTTAATCATGAATTATAAAAGACGTACACCTCTACGGATAGTCTTATGTTAATTAGTGTAATTAACAGAAGTGACTAGGCAAGACAAGTCATGATTAGTAATAGCCAAATAAATTATAAAATAGAATGTTTAGGAAAACAAGTGAACATGAATGCTCAATAAGGATGACACTCATATTCAGACACTCATATTGATACATAATGAAAGAAGTATCCTAGTAAGATTCTAACACTCATATTCAGACACTCATATTAATAATTACACTTGGATCCATATAATAGTGAATATATAATGAAAAAATTATCATAGTAAGATTCTAACAAGTTGAGTAGTGCTTATGTCTTAATGGTGAGTGACAGCTCCATATGACAAGAATTAGTGGTGTAATGGAATATGAACATATGGGCTAGGTGTACATTATGAGATATTCAAATGTTGTATTAGTTTTCATCAAGAGTCTCAATCGATAAGATAAGAAAAAATATAAAGTGATGAATAGTATGTTGAGAAAGGATAATACCCTAAAATGTCAGAACTAGTATTAAGTAACCAAAAGCAAGATAGATTGTCAAAGGTGATCATGGATGTAGAACGGATATAAAGAACTATGAAAAGTACAATTAGATAACAAGGGAAATATAAAACTTTATCTTTAAGATGTCAAGATTATTGCTGCCACTCAACCAAAAATTAATCTGGAGAAAATAGAAAGCAAATTACAGAAAAGATTCTCATTATCTAGAACTAAGATTGTAAACAAAGAAAATAGAAGAGTAAGTACAAGAGTGTGCTTTCAAGTCCTTCATGACGCGCAACTCTCTAACCTTTTATCACAACAAGAGATAGGTAGAGGCACATGAGTGCTGAAGTCAAATGAAAGCTATCTTAGACATCTATAAGTAAATGTAACCAATTAGATCTAATTTGCAGTATACTCAATATGAATTAAGAAACTCAAGCTTTACACTATACCTTCGTAAGTAGAATGATTAATGGGAGACAAAAGATAGTAGTTGTTATCATTAAGAATCGTATGACAACCTTGAGTGGTAACTTGATTTCTATTGACTTGATACCTATGAAAACCTAAAGAATTTGAGGTAGTCAAAGAAATTGACTAGCAAATCTTTAACTAAGTATAAGTCACATCTGATAGAAGAATGGTATAACTTAGATTGCCTAAAAAATGGTAGTATCTGGTGACTGAGCAGAAAACATTATCACTATGACTTAGGTCCAAAATTTTTTAACAAAAATGATACATTATTATTCTAGCATATGCCATGAACACTATAAAGAAACAGAAAGTTTGAAGCATTTTTAGAACAAGATATGATCATTATGAATTATTGGTGATTTACTCGAATTCACCAATGCATCAGGGATATTCATAGAGCATATGATAAAGTTTATAAACACTATTTGAATAAATTCATCATTCATTTCTTTCAAGGACATTCTGATATATTCGAAAGACTAAAGAGACCACGAGGATCATGTTAAAGAAATTCTAAAATTAAGTAAGAAGAAAAACTTTGCTCCAAATTCTAGGAATATAAATTTCAGATACATAAAGTTTAATTATTAGGTCATATGTTCAACGAGTAAGACGGACAAGTAACACGTGCTAAGAACAAGAAATTAAAAAATAAGAAACACCAAAGAATCACACATGATTTTAAAGAATTCTAAATTTTAAAAGTTACTATAGAAGATTTATTCACGCTTTTCAAACACCAATGAAAATGAAATAAATTATTAATTGACTATGATTATAAGATGCAATACTATCCAGGAAAAAGAAAAGTTAGTCAGTGATGCACTCTATAGAAGAAAATGACACAATCACTAAGAATTTGTGCATCCAAAAAAATAATGTTTAGATAAACCCCTTAGACGAAATTGCTATTCACATTTAAAAAGAAAAAGAAAAAAAGAGAGAAGAAATAAATGGTTGGTATACAAAAACTATTAAGATCTGAAAGTCATAGTATCCTAAGCCTGAGCAACCGGATACGAGTTTCAAGTCTTGACAGATTACAAGATATAATACTAATGGAAGCCTATGAATCAAAGCAGATTACAAGATATAATACTAATGGAAGCCTATGAATCAAAGCAGATTATAAGATATAATACTAATGGAAGCCTATGGATCAAAATATACAGAGCACACATGTAACAATAAAATACATTAAGATTTAATGCTTACTAGTATTCAGAATTCAGAATTCAAAGATCAATCAAAAGGTATGTAGAGTAATGCATTATCTACTTAAAAATTACGGTGGCATCAAAAATTGTCTAACCAGATACAACAATCTTAAATATGGTAATGAAAATGGAAAAATAGAATTCATTAATTTCACGATCAAGTTACGAGTATGACACCATCTAGCTAGTAAAAGATAGGTTTACCAAATTAGTATACTCTCTATCTATCTGTCAAACTATAAGATAGAAATGTTAGTCAAATTCTATTAGTCTTACATTAAAATTTGCCTATATTGACTATATCTGGTAGAGTTTATCGTTTTACTTCAAAACTATAATAGGGTTTCCAGAAGAAACTAAGAACTCGAGTAAACTGGAGAACCTTATGTTTCACAATAGTAGTAGATTTTCCTTAAGGATTAAATCCCTAAGCAATATAATATAGGAATATATAAGAGTTCGTATAACAAGAGTTTGATATGATTTGATCATTTTTGCGCTAAAAGTAATTCTAAGAAATAAGGATACAATGGTTAACAAAAAAAGCTATTAATCATAAAATATAGTAATCATAGCTCAAAAGATAATTTCATTAGTAATGGTCGAGTGGTAAGGTTAGAAGAGAGTCTGAGAAAACTTTGGGATTGACAGAAGAAATAAAAGCCAAATATCCTCAACTCATCGGGTAACCTTCGAATTTCGAGGACGAAATTCTTTTAGGGGAGGAAGAATGTAGCATCCCGGGTTTCTAGGGTCTAATATAATAGTTAAAATAGAAAAATATAAACTTTGGATTTTGTATATTGTTAAACGAGTAAGTAATAAATGAAATGACTATTTTAAGTTTAAAGTTTTAGATGAGTTTTAGTATCGTAAGAGACCGTATAAATATATATAAATCTAATAACGTATTATATTTAAACGTGCTTCGTTTTTAACGAAACTTGGGTCGACTTGTAGAGAAAAATAAGCTTGTCTCAACGACATATTTGAAATTTTATAAGATGTTATATTTAAAAGGTTATAAGAGAAAAAAGAAGTAATCAGTTGAATTAATTATAATGATATAATAATATTATTATTTAAAAATTAATTAAACTAGCAGACAGGCACATCACATTTACATCTCGCCCGCTTAACTTTTCTAGTTGTCTGCTTGTTTATAAATAGAGACTCTAAGGTTGAATTTAGGTTATAAATTTTCTTGGGAACGCTCTAATATAAAGAGAATCTCGAGTAATCGATACCCCATTGGGTAGTGTTATTAGTCGTTTTTGGAGGTCAGGTAGGAGCGCAAGTAGGGAGTCTACGTCAAATTGTCGTAGATAGTTTTAAGGTATGTTCTTGTTTAAGTTTATGTCAAAATAATTATTATTTATTTTAGATTATTATTATTATTAGGAGTAGTTTTAGTATTATAAGTATTATTATTTTTAGGCGTTAGGATTATTATTAGGGGTGGGTATTGGATAGCCTACCCTTAGTTAGGCATGGACTGATCACCTATGCTTAAATAAGATAGCGTAAACCAATATCTAACTATTATAATAACTAGTTGGTTGTACCATTACCTAACCTAGGATTACTTCAACTATATCAGGATCTAGAGATATTACCAGATTGTACTAGAAAAGATTATCAACTTTTGAGCAACTGCTAAATAGATGAGTTCCTTTGAATTGTTTTTTAAAACGGCATGTGAAGTTTTGATAACTGGTAATAATTGAACAATTGACTATCAATAGCATCTGTGATATCTGGCAATGCTTGATAGGATGTTTGAGGGTTGTTTGTATAATTCTACTTTAGCCTGTGGAGTTTGTATACATAGCCTGGTTATGTGAATTTATACTGTGCTTACTATGTTCCTATCTGTTTGCCCTGGATGTATCTGCTTGATGCAATAGTCAATATTAATATGTTTTGAATTTTGAAGAATGCTATGTTTATGAACTCACAAGCTTTATGTTAAGTCCCAAATGTTTTTTTTTTATTTTATGGACATAAATCCTAGGTGTTAAGAGATTACAGAAATTGAAGATTACGGGCTAGTTTACAAGCAAATAGAGGTCTAGAGCGCTACTGAAGATTCGGATCTCTAATATAGTTTAACTCGTGTAATGGTATTATCTAGCATGACAAATATAATATATATTTTGATGTTTAATCAAAGTTAGACTTCTGCTGCGAACTTCATTATTAATAGGTGTTCTGTATTTTCAACGCGTAACGCTTTCTGGGATAGTCCGGGAGGCGGGCATTACAATCTTTATCGATACAGTTTTTGTTATTAACCTCTATGATTTGATTTTTTATTTACTAGATTAAATTATATTATCATGACTATTGAGATACATGCATTGAATATTGATATACTGCATTGAAGTCGATTATGAGCATCAATCGAGAACCATACTTACTATGTTTATTTTTCATTAATAAGTGTTGAATATTGTAGAACCGACCCTTTAGGACCGAAACCGGATCGGACCAACCCATCTTTATATGGTTTGATCCTTGGTCCTTTAGTCTCATACATTTCAGTCCTCGGTTTGAGCTGGTCCGGTCTGGGTTTGACCCATTCCACACCCAAATAAACTAACATCTTATCCAAATAAAATGATCTTTAGCCTAAGTGTATAAGGTGAAGTATCCCAAAACTTTATAGAAATAAGAGAATGTCTTGGGTTCAAGTTCCATATGAGACAAAAATAAAAAAGAAGGTTTCAGGTTAGGTCAGAAAATTTTCTTACTTGTGATAAGTTTTCCCTGATTTTGATCTCAAGTTTAGATACTTGACTAATACGGATGATCGGATGGACCTCACAAGTGGTTTGTCAATTATCCATTTAGTCGATTAAAGAAATATATCTTAAAAGAATTTTTAAACGCACTTTAACATTTAACTGGTTGAGTTTAATATAAATGTATTTACAGACTTAAGAGATAAAACATATTTGTGGTGGGATAATATGCAAGTCATTACTCATTATAATGTTTAAAAGTAAAAGGATGAATAATATTTTTAACATAAAATTAAAAACTATATCAACATTTTATCTGAAAATAATGGATTCAATTTTTCGCGCATCTTCTCAAACTTAATATTTGTTGGTACATTTCTATCTTCTTCTTTTTCTTCGTATTTAAAAACTCATATCTTATCTTACTATCTTTATATCTTTATATATAATAAAAGAAAAATGTTTTGCCACTTGTCATCATATCAAACATCCTTTGACACATGTTAAATTCTTAAACAAATATTGTCACTTGTCATCATATTAAACACTCATTTAAACTCCAAAAATTTCTCTTAATTTGTTTCTCTAAAATAAAAAGTTTCTAAAGTTTGAATTAATATCATTTTTATTTTATATTCAAATAAATATTAAAATAAAAACTATTATTTGTATTCCTCATAAATTATTTTGAGAAAATAAAAAGTCATTTTGTAATATATGTACTATGATTTTAAACTAAAATTATGGTAAACAGAATCTAAATTTTCAAACATAATGTTAAGAGATTAGTTTTTCATAATTTAATTTTATATTCAATCACAATACAACTTAAGTTGGCATGTTTCTTCACATTTGCAGCTAAGTTTGTTATAACATTTTATTAATTTTATGTTTTAATAAATTATTGGCTTTTAAGTTATATGTTGTCACATGCCACACTCTCAAGAAGTTATTGCCACGTCACGTGTCATTCATATAGCGAAAAGTTGTTTTAATAAAAATTTTGCATCCCTTAAATTTCGGATCCTTATATATCATTCTTATATATTATTTTTATATATTAGAAGATTATTAATATTAGTTCTTAATTTCTAATTATAAATATTCATTATTTTAGTTTTTTCAATCCGTGTAACACACGGGACTTAGGCTAGTATTAATATATAAAAATAAAATATGTCACATGGCACCTTTTAAGACTTCTTTTCTGCCACGTGACAGCGTATAAAACAACCTCTTCTTTTTTACCCGTCTAGTTTAATGTGCGGATCCCTTGACACAGCCGCATTTGATACCTGTTTATCTAATGGGTGGTTTAAATAGGTTATAACCTGCTTTCTAACCCTAATTCTCATAAACATCAACAATGACTCTGAAATCATTCTCCTTCTTCTCTCTTTCGATTTGAAAAACTTCTCTTGATGTCTCTATTCCAACAATCTGTTCTATAATAGCCTCATCGAATCGGTTGGTTCCTCAGATTTGTTATCATATCTTTCTTCCTTAGTTTTTGTATTTGTTGCAAGATTTGTTATTCGATTTAGCAATTTTAAGAGATCTCGGTTTGTTATCATCTTTAGTCTTCTATGGTGTTTGTATTTTTTTCAAGATCTGTTACTCAATTTTATAATTTTTTAAGATCTATCAGTTTGTTATCATATTTTTCTTTGTATTTCTCTTTTTTCCAAGATGTGTTACTCGATTTCAAAAATTTGAAGATTTCTGGGTTTGTTATCATCTTTTTCTTCTTTGTTATTTGTCTTTTTTTTGAAAATCTGTTACTCGATAACGTTTGTTCCCTAATGTCATCTTCATAGCAATGTGAAATAAGTGAAATTAAGGTTTCTTGCAATAACTTCATATGAGATTATTATGTTTTGATTCATTAAGCCACCACTTTAATACAAGTCTGAAGGCGATGAAATAATCAAAACTCCAATTATGTCAATTTGTTGTGAAATCTACATTCGTTATATCGTCATATCTTTGTTTGTTTTTCAACTTTTGTGATAAAGTTCCTTCTATGTTATTTACTGATTTTAATAACCATGATCACCAATTGTCTTCTTTTCTCTATCAGCATGTCTTATTTTCTTCAATTGAATTCCTATCAGGATTTTTTTGTTAATGTTATATTCACATCTCCAAACTCATTAAATTACTATACATACAATTTGCAACAATATATTAAAATCGTTGTTAGTGTATGCTTCTATATATAAATCGTCTTTAAAAAAATTAGTTTTATTTTTTGACTTAATATTAATATTTAAAAAAATTTATTTCCAAAATTCTACTTATAACTTTAAATATTTATGGATATAAATACATGCAAATACTTTTCTAAATAAACGCACTTCATTGTTTTTATTAATTTCTCACTATGCTATATAGTTTTAGTCAAAATTTTAAATGGCTTAATGTAATAGCTTTAATTGTCAAATCAATTAGTCTTAAATTTTAAATTTTAAAAGGTAAGTATCGACTTTAATTTGTAACTAATTAATGATATGTAGCATTTTTATTAAATACTTTTCTTGATTTATGGTATGTTTCAAAATTTAAGTTTCAAATTAAATGGTATTTACCAAAAAAGTTTTTAAGAATTTTTCCTAAGTGGTGTTGCATTTTAAAATTTAAATTTACAAAATAAATGATATTTATAACAACTTTAAAGGCTTCTCCGTGATTTGTACATTTCAAAATTTAAATCTTCAAATTAAAATTTATTACCTTTTAGTTATAACAACCTCATTCATATAAATATTACTCTTTAACTGTTTACATTGATAAAAACTTTATATTAAGAATTTCAAATTTTTAAAAATAACTTATATATAACATTCACTTAATATAAAGATTGAAATTGTGTTACATATATTAAACAAAATTCGATATAACTAAAATGACTTAATTTATAATTATCATTAATAGAAATCTTCTAAATATTTTTATTTCTTTACTATTTGTAGTAAAAGTTATAAAATAACCAGTTGATAATGTATGTTGCATGAGTTCTTTTTTTTATGGTTTGTCTTCGATCTTTATTGAATATGCATGTGTATAACATAGTCAATCCATTGATTCTTGATGGATTTATCTAGTTCTCATGTTGATATTGTCATATTCATATAAATAATTAATTCCCATTCACTTTTGATATGTTAACAGCATGGGGTAGAAAGATTCATGAAAAACAAAATTCGCGCAACAATTCAAAAACTAGTTTCACAGAGTGAAGAGGTCACGCGTTCATGACTTCACTACCAACGATACAATAATGGTGGTACATCTATCACCATCGTCACAAACACCCCCACTGTTCCTTGGTGGTAAAGGGGGATCACCAATAATGTCATCCACTAGTTTGCATGGCGGTTAAGGAGGAGAAATTAGATGAGCACCGTTACAACAAATGGAGTATAAATTTCAACAAAATCTTGGTATATTTTTTTATTACCACTTACTAGCCAAGATATGTTGACATTCATACTCTGATTATAGAGATGGTGCTGTCGAATTTCTCATCTTCAACCGCCATAAAAACCAGTGGATGGTGGTGTCTGTGGTGATGAAGATGGCTATACCAACATGATGTATTGTTGGTGGTGATGTCATGAATGCTTGATCTCCTTTTCTCTTCATTGTTGTACGTGGCTACAATCACAAATCCTAACCACCGTTACTTGATCGCATCAGCGAAAGTAGATGTGGATTTAATTAGTACTTTGGGGGTTTGGTGACCCTCTAGCCCACTAAACTCTTACTAACAAGGTATATAACTTTATCCTAATTTTTTTGTTTAATTCTGTAAAAATCGTGGTTGATGAAAAAGTTGAAGCGAAGAGAATGAAGTTAATTTGTATTACCAGGCTTTTTTTCACATGGTTGACAGGCCAACTTTTTGGTTCCGAAGATGAAAATAAACGTAAAAGAAGAAAAACACAATAAAATTTTTTAACGGCTACTCACACACATTTGTTACTCTTTTTAGAAGAAACCAATAGTGATAAACCAACATTGCATGTGTGGTCATTTTTAATATTATGAATTGCTTATATCTTAATACTCAAAGTTAACATCACTTAAGCATGATGTATAATTATTTTATGTAGTCTTTCTTTTGTATTCTAGCTAAGTTTCTTTTTTTGCCTTTTGGACCTCTCAATTTTAACTATATGTGTGTTTTATACCTTATACTTGTGTATTTGTTTTTTTATACATTCGTATTTTTTAGGTTTTTTTTTCTTTTTAAAAGTTTAAAAAATACTGTTATGTAAAATTTTGAATATATCATTACGCCGCGCTTGTTTTTGTCTATGTTTTAATGTAGACATCGGTCAAAATAGTGTTGTGTGTCTAAATGTAAATTAAAGTCATCAAATTATAAATATACAAGTCACAAATGTTGATTTAATGTTTCAATTTTTTATCCTATTCACCCTACAACTTTTTATATATAATATTTTCTAATATCGAAATCTGTATGTGTTCTTTTTATCAACGTTAATACTTTATATCGTTGTTTATTTCTCAACATTAGGACGTCCAGTCTCAATGTTTATATAAACTTGCAATTATTGTCAATAGTCTTGTCGCAAGTTTCGAATGCTATCAATGATTTTAAAGTTTCTATTTTCTTTTATGTAGTTACAATTTTTCACATTAGTTTTTTTTTTATAATTTTATAATCCGTCATAACACAGAGTTCTTATTAATAATAACTGCATATAGATTAAATTTTGAAGTATTTTTAATTTATTGTTTAATGTTTAGGTTTAATTTAACTTTAGAATGTCACTCTATCAAAATTAACATTATTTTATTTCATTTTTTATAATACATATAAGCAAAATATATTTGTTACTAAATACATGAGTTTACTTGCATGAAAAACTACTTTATGTATCAAGTATCTTTTCGACATTAAAGTTTATTAAGATCAAGAACTTCATCTCAATGCAAGTGACATAAGTTAACCAAACTATTGTTCTCAATTCAGTGATGGGTACATGATTTATCGCTCTTGATTCATACATGTATGGTTTAGGTCAACCCACTCTTTGTCGTATTGAAAACGAATCATGAGATATGGAGTAACCTGATTAAATGAGAAATTAAGCTTATGACATAGCATTCAACCGTCGTGATTAAAAATAAATATTTGATTCGAGTTCGAATTAGTAACAAAGGATTCAATTCATATTCGAATTCAATTTGAACGTCAAATTCGAATCGAATCTAAAATCAAAGTCAGAATAAAGACCCCTCAAACTTCGCTTGAAAAAATTTCACCGGTTCCTCTTTAATTATATCTGTATCCGACACCCAAGACACGTTGATCGATATACCATTTATTATCCCTTTTGCTATAAAACCTCCCTCCATCTTCAACATCTTGTTTTTAATGTACTTGACTCTTAATTAGTGTTCTGATCTCACCTTTGATGAAACGCAAATCTAACTTACTTCTACTTCAAAATTACTCCAAACTAATTTACATCATGCTTAGATTTAAATTCAAGACATTCCCTCTCTGAGAGTCAAAAGTCTCTACCATAGAACATTCCCACATTAGCAACATTTTAAGGGTCATAACTAGCTGCAATAATAAAGTCCCATTGCACGCCCCCACACGTGAGCCGACCATAATCATATAATTACCAGATTTAATAACCCGGTTATTACAAAAGTACCAGTTTATCAAAACAATTAAATCCCAAAACCACTCTCCGCTAGACGCTACTAATTTGGCTTGTACAAACCGAATACAACAACCCAAAACCACCAATCCAGGGTCGACTGCAGTGTTGCCGTCCCGATGAAACCAAATGGTGTACCCAAAGGTGCCTCGGGTACCCTTAATCCTCACCACAACCACCACAAATGTATGAATTTATAAAGCATATTAGATTTCTTTTATTATTATTTCCATAGCTATAAAAGTAAAGAGTAAATTATAAATTTGTCCTTTATTAATATATGAAATTGCATGAAATGTCTTTTAGTTTTAATAATTACATACGATGTTCTTTTATTAAAAGATTTGCACACATAGTGTCCTCTACACTAACTATAATTTAAATGTATAGTTAACTCAGTTATGTGTCCTTCAACAACAAACACAAAAAAATAACGTAAATACTTTATAAATTACTCACACAAACAAATAAAAAAATCAATAAAAAACACAAACTTGGAGATTGTCTTTGATTCTTTGAATTGCCTATATAATTACAAAAGCAAAAAAATGAACTATAAGCCGCTCGTTAATTACACAACATAAGTTAAAAATTCAAAAAGCAACAAAATACAAAAAGAGAATTAGGGATTTGAATCTTGTCATCGCTGTTTGTTCGAGTTCAAAGGATTTCAATGGTGTGTGAGATGTAGATGGTGAAAATAATCAGTATTGCACTATCAAATAGAGGATGATGATGGATTTAATGGTATTGGACATAAGAGGAACGCGGGTTCACTAACTTATCCAACGGTCTGATATCTTTTAATTTTATTTTTCATATTAAATAATAAGTTTTTTATTTATTTAATATATTAAATGTGAAAAGAAAATGACAAAAATACACCTCATGTGAAAACTACATAACTGAGTTAACTGTATATTTAACTGAAAGTTAGTGTAAAAGATAATATGTGTGCACATACTTTAAAAAAAGAACATTATATGTAATTATTAAAGCTAAAAATCATACCATGTAATTTTGTGTATTAATAAAGGACACAACTTGTAATTTACTCAAAAGTAAACCTCGTACATACAAGGGCCAACCGAAAAATAAGCGTTTGTAGTTTATTTTATAGCAAATATAAGAACTTAAATCAATGATAAAACCAATGATCAAGAGTCGTTACGGCATAAGAACTACTTATTTGGACATGCATAAACCAAAGCTGAAAACTCCAGCACATCTAAACAAAACACTGCACAGCAACGGAACGATTGGAAGTGCAGCAGCAATCGCTAACCGGTATTGGCAACATCCACAACCTCAATTACAGTTCCATCATCTAACTTAAACCAGGTTAGAACACATTTACAAATTTGTGTGCTAAATGTTTCTAAAACACAAAAATTTAACCAACTAAAAGATCTAGTTTATATATATATAATTGGATTTTGTAATCTTTACCATATTGTAAAGAACCACCCAAAATTCGGATTTTGATAGCACCTGTTGAGTTCGAACCCAAGTTAAAATCAGCATATAACTGGATCGGCTACAGGTAAGACCATATCAACTGCAACCATCTTTTAATATCATCCAGATACCAAAACCCTTCTTATGGCCCAAAACAAAGCAATTGTAAGAATAATGATCGTGCCAAAAGTCAAAATCCTAAGTTGACTTTACCGTTAAGGTGTCAGAACTCTTACCACCCACATTGTGATCATCACAACCGTACTACATCGTTCAACTGTCCAGATTAGATATCAACCAACAGCAAATCAAAACAGCATATCGGCTGCTGCAACAGTTCTCACCAGCAGCATACAGCAGCATAAAGTCTATAGTCGATATCAAAAAAATTCAGTGCGCAGTAATAGCATAAGACGTCACCCATAAACATCCGAAAGTAAAACTTCACATATATGGCATAAACCAAGCAAGAAATCCAAAGTGCAAAATAAACATCATAAAGGAGTACAACAGAAAAAAGGTTTGACCTTAAAATATGCATATGATGAAACTGAGTTCAAGAATTCATCCATCTCATCACAAAAAGAAACTACGATCTTCAGTTAATGCCCATACATGCACCCTTCATCATTTTAGTTCACTTCTCACTCCTATAAAACAAAGTTTAGGTGATCACGCCTTATAATATAATAAAGACCAACCAACTATTTTATAATAAATGGACAAGATACTCACGTCGCCATCAGAACGCTGTGGTGATGAGCTTCGAGAGTCGCGTCTACCACGGGGTGAAACGCTTTTTGGAGTAGGGGAGCGGTCTTTTTCTACAGGACTTCTGCTTCGGGAAGGTGTTCTGCGTGGAGACGGGCTCCTGCGTGGACTGATACTTCCCCGAGCAGGGGGAGAAACACTCCTGTACAAATCCATTAGCATCCATCAGAGGCCAACACAAAACAAATCAATAATAAATAATTAGAAATTTACTAGTCTATGTGAACCTGGTAGGACTAGGAGACCGACTTCGACCTTTATCATCATCATATCTCCCTCTTCTACGTTCTCTGTGATAATCAGGACTTCTGCTACGACTCCTGCTTCTGTAACGATCCCGATCCCTTCCCCGACGCCTCTCATAATCAGACCTGTCTATGTTTCTGCTACGGTCTCTCCGCCTGTAGTCTTTGTCTCTATAGTCATCCCTATACCTAGAACTTAATAAACAAAATAAAGTGATTATTAAACTAAACAAATAATATATGATAAACTTAGTTAGTGACAAATAGAGTAATACCACAGGTGATGGTTAACATTACACATCAAATATACACCCAACCTACGTCCCTACAAATGAAGCATAAAAGTTCATACATCATCGAGTACTCAACACCCCATCCATTCTCATCAGACAATCCACAAATTTTCTTTTAAAAAGCTTTCAGGTTTACATTGAGAACCACTGTAATTCATTAGAGAAACTATAAATCATTCTATAGTGATCAAAGAAGCCTATGTTGGAATTGCATACCTTGGCCTGGGACTTCGGCTTCTTGAGCCCCCCTTCACCCTGTCTACTGGTTCTAC
>BJCO01765945.1:0-13956 GCA_018326465.1 Flaveria floridana | reverse complement strand
TGATAGGATCAAATGTATAGATCTGTGATGATATTAGTTAACAATTCAATGAAAAACACAATCAAAGTAATCAAATCAAAGCACAATATCAACAAAATTCAATGAGTTTATTGATATAAAGCAAAGACAATTACAAAGAGTGTAAGCAGATTCTCGTTCTAAACCTACACTAGTCTATGTTATATATACTATCAATAAACATAAAATAAAGGAACTAACTAATTACAATAATAGTCCCTATACTATTACAAAAGACAAAAGGACACATAAAGACAAAATGTTAACCTTTAAAGAAGCATTAACAATCTAAGTCATCCGCTGTGGGAATAAGTCATCCGCTGTCGGAATAAGTCATCCGCTGTGGAGAAGTTCTTCATCCGCTGTGAGAACAGTTTGTTCATCCACTGTGGGAGTAGTTCATCTACTGTGGAACTTGTTCATCTGCTGTGATGACTTTGTTCATCCGCTGTGGGAACTTATTCATTCGCTGTGGGAGTAGTTCATCCGCTGTGGAACTAACTTGTTCAACCGCTATGGAACTTGTTCATCCGCTGTGATAACTTTGTTCATCCGCTGTGGAGTAACTCATCCGCTGTGAATGACTTAGGCAAAAATTTCTTTATCTACAAATCTAAAAAAGAAAATTTACGTAGATGTTAGTGATTATTATGAATGTCAATGATGTTAATGTGTTTCTAATGTATGAATTGTGTGTTGAAACACATGTTTTGATAATGGCAAGCATCATATTTTCTTGCATTAATTCTTAATGCACTTTGTTGAGTCCAACAATGGTTGTTCTAGGCACATGACAGGCAATGGCTCTTTGCTTTAAAACTTTGAAAGAATTATGGAGGGCCAGTTGCTTTTGGAGGAGATGCTGGAGGTTACATTATGGGAAGGGGCAGGGTTACAAATAGTAAGCTCAGTATTGAGAAGATAAATTTTGTTAAGGAGCTTGGGTACAATTTACTGATTGTATCCTAATTTCGTAACCAGAGACATAACATTCTCTTTACTGAGCATGAGTGCATTGTTCTTAAGCCTCAGGTGGTCATTCTTGCAAGATCAGTGTTGGTTACTCAACACAAGGTTTACTCTCAAACTTACTAAGTCTCACTCATTTGATGAATCCAGAATCTCAAGCTAAGTTGATGATAATATACTAAGTTAATGAACACAACAGTTGGTTTTCAAGATACTTGTATATATTACTTCTCAACTCAGTAGTTACAAGACTCTTACAACCATATTACAAAGTTACAATGAGAAACTATATATACCACTATCTACAGCCGGTTATGCTTAGAAAACCAGATGGAACTTACATCTAAACAAATACTACATCGCTAGAAGTAAGGTATCTAAGATAAAATACTACCCTAGATTAGGTAGTCATGATAGTCCATGACTTACCTTTTGGTTACCTACTAAAGTTGGTAACTGTACTAACTGATAAAAGGTAAACAGTGGAATAAATTATGGTTAACTACATGGACGTGGAAAGCACCATGCGGTCTATCAGACTGTGTTAGTCAGACCATACTTATGTCCACTGGTCCTTAGTTAGTTCTTCGGAAGGTAAAATGGCATCAGAAGAATAAAGTCTTCCGAAACCATTTATACTTCAGAACAGATAACTTCTTCTGAGACTTCAGCAAGTCCTCATGAACTTTTCCTTCCGAAAGCTTTTTCTTGAATCTTCCAAGTGTAGTACTTCGGAAAGAGAACCCTTTAGCCTCGGAAGACTGAGCTCTTACTTTGGAAGTTCTTCATTCTTAATCTTTGGAAGATCTTCAACTTTGCTTTGGAAGTGCATCTTTGTCTTTGGAAGCCTTTGCTCAATTGTACTTAAAATCTTCTAAGTGTAGTTTTGGTCGGACCAGCCTCATTTGATCCAACAATTCCTCAAGAGCATATCCTGGTTAGAGCACCCAGAAATGGAACATGTACAAGATGGATTTGCGAGAAACATCCCCTTCAGGAGAAATTTCTTGCTTTCTATCTAAAGCAAATAGTGATGAGTCTTTTCTTTGGCATAAAAGAATGTGCCACGTAAACTTTAAGAATATGAACAAATTAATTAAGAATGACTTGGTAACTACAATGCCAAAGAAAGAGTTTACAAGTGATGATCATTGTGTTGCATGCCTTCGGAAGCCTTTGCTTAGTTGTACTCAAAATCTTCTAAGTGTAGTTTTGGTGGCACTAAGGCTGAACCAACAAAGTCCCCTAGGCTGATGCTACCAAAACTTCATTTTCTTCTTCTTCTCAAAACTTTCAGCACCAAGGAAAGGAGGTATTTATCAGTTTCCTTATTCTTTCCTGAAGTGGTGCAGAGAAGTTTATAAAAGTCATTGGTAGATAGGATGTCCAATCTATTGTTGTGAATGACATGTATCCTTTGTTGTGGTCCTCTAAAGAGAGTTAGTTGATCGGAATTATAGTCATATTCCTATCTAACTATGGAGTCTGAAGTAGTACATTAAATCATTTGAAGGAATATTCTTCCTTCAGTGGTGGCAACTTCTTCTTCTTCCTTACTCAACTTTAACTCTTCTTCAGTTCTTGCTTTCTTTGTTAGCTCAGCAAGATGAAAATGTGAGCAGCTACCTTCGAGTTTGAGGGATTGGACAATGGTTTCTCTGCTAACTCAGCAATATCAAATCTTCTTGAGTGTTCTAGAGATGGTGTGTTAAGTAGATTGACTTCACAATTCTCTCTTTCAATAACAAAGTTTTTAAAAGATTCATCGAACCTCCACTGGATATTTTATTCCTAGGAATGAGGGGCTTGTTTCGAAGTATGTCCCCTTTCTTAATGTCCAGTAAAGTCACCAGTCTTCTTCTCTGCTTCTTCTTTTCTTCATTGAGGGAATCAGAGTTTGCAGCCAAGAGTTGAAGAGTTTTGTCCAGTGTTCCTCTGGACAGATCATGGAATGCATCTCTAGTAAGGTAACATGAAGAGCCATCAATGTATCTTAGTGTTATAGACTCTTCCTCACAAGAGATGTCGCTCGGGGTTGTACAATTTATGAGCTTTCCTTTGATCTCCTTAAATTCTTCTAAGGTCAGAAGCTTAGATGGTTTAGAGGATGGCTTTGGTAATTATTAGGTTTTGGGTTGTGTTTTGGGTTTTAAGATGAGTAGTGGTGGTTGTTGAGTGGTAGTGGATGATGGTGAGATTAAGGCTGATGGTGTAGGTTTAGGGGTATAAGGTTCAGTAGTGGGTTCAGTTTTAATGGGAAAGGGAAAAGGTGTGGGCTCAGGTTTTGTTGGTTGTGGTTTGGGTGTTGGTTTGGGTACCATCCTCTGTTCAATATGAGTTTGGTATGCCTCTTTCTTTCTTCCTAAACGAATGTCAACTTTGATATCACTGACATGTCGCTGTAGGGTCTTCTCTAACATGGGGCCTAGTTGCCTGCCTATGAAGCCATGGGCCTTGAGATAAGCCTTCATCCAGGCTTTGTCTCCTACCTTCTTGGTAGCTACAAGTCTGGCCTCTTGTTCCTTCTTCTTCTTCTCTTTCACCTTCTCTCTTGCGGCCTTCTTCCTCTCCTTGTTGATATGATCATGTTCTTTGTTGAAGAGGAACAAGATCGTTTCATTTTCATAAGGATTAGCTCTTCTTAAGAATAGCCCCTTGAGCATAAGAAGGTTTTCCTCTGCCCCCTTTGCCTGTGCTTATCTTCTTCCTTCTTTCTCTTCTTTTCTTCTTCTTCGGCTAACCTTGCTGCTTCCTCTTTCTCCTTTTGCAGCAGGGTTGCCTTTTCCAAATTTATAAGCTCATGAAGTGAGAGTAGAAGCATTTCCTCATTATCTACTCCTAGATTGATGAGCCTCTCTATCACCTCCATTCTTCATTTATTATTGATAGACTCTTGAGCTACTACTGCTGCCTTACTGCTAGCAGCTAGTAGCTTCCTAGTGTTGAGTCTACCCTTTCTTTTCAGCTTTTCCAACCTTTCTTCCTTAAGAATCTCTTTAGATGTCATCTTAATTTTTCCTTTAGAATTTTAGGAAGATTCAGCCTTTGGAGGTTCTGGCTTGGATGATTCAGGTTGGGGAGAGTGGGGTTGAACTTGTGGTGTTGAAAAGATAGGGATTTTGAGGAAGTCTTCACTGTTTACTTCAGAGGCTAGATCAAGAATAGCCTCTGTGATAAGCAGATCATCAGACATAGATGATAATTCAATAATCTCTTCCGCAACTTTGAACTTCTGCTTTGGAAAAGATTTGGATATCACTACCTGTGCCAACTGATTCAGTTTCTGGGCCATGAGTCCTTATTTCCCCTTCGAATTCAATCTCAGGTTCAATAGGGACCTTAGGTTGACCAACTTCTTTCTTAATGGTAGGTGGTGCACTCAGCCTTTGAAGCTCTTTAGCTCCAAAGTATGCCACTGTAACATCAGGTGAAGGTTGTTCAAGAGAGGAACTTATTAGAAATCTGGTTAGGAATTTCTGAAGATCAATAAGCATCATGGGGTCTACTTGAACAGTTACATGAGGTGGCTGAGGGAAGATGGCTGTGGAGTATTGTGGTGTAGGATAAGTTGAAAATGGAGTTGAAATGGCCAGGGTAAGGTCCTCATGGCTTTGACTCTGTACATTCTCCCCCTTTTTGGTAGCGTCATTTTGAGAAGTAGATGAGCTAGAGGAACAACTTAAAGAGACCTGAATAGGTACGTGCCTAATAGGCTTCTCAACCTGTGTCTCAGCTAGTTTGACCTTGAGACTTTCAATCTCAAGTTGCTAAGTGGCAGACTTGTTTTCCAAAGTTCTAATGCTAAATTCAAGATTTGAGACTTTAGAAAGCAAGTACTAAATAGTTAGTTGTAGACTTCCATCATCTTCTTTGGAAGAATCATGGGGAGATGAGACAATATACCTTGTATGTTCAAACTCATCACCAGATGTGGCTTCTTGGCACCCTGGTTTCTTTTGCAGACTGATATCTCTTTCCAAGATATCAATTCGCAAGGTTGCCATAGACTCAGTCTCAGCAATGCTACCACTGTCCTTAGAGGTCAATGAGACACTCTCAGTAGTGGCAGCTGAGCCTACATGAGTCCCCTCTACACCTGTGGGACTCACCTCAGTTTAGTCTAACTGATGGTGGCTAGAAATCAGAGGTTCCCTGGGGCTCAGTTGATCTGGGAAGTGGTGTGTTAGATCAACATCATAGCCTTGAGGAAACATGAAATCCTTATCAGATTGGGTTAAAGTTCAGTGAAGGATATAGTGGTTATTCCTAATGACCCGGGACCTTGGTCAACATCTAATTGCATTGAGCCAGTAATGTGGCTGTCCCCTTTGGCTGCTCAGGGGAGTGTTGGGACTCACCCTGAGGGCTTAAGGTTTGGGCAATGGGCTCATCAGGTTGAGACTAAGAAGACTCAACACTGATATTGAGGTCAATGGTGGAGAATGGTTGGACCTCTGGCTGAGTGGGAGCCTTGTATTCCACTCTAGCCTTTTTGGTTTGAACAGATGGTACTTGTTCAATCAGAGTTTGAACAATGGTTCGTTTATGGTGTCTTTGATACGTGAATTGGATGGGGTGGGAAGTAGTTGGTTGTGAAGTGGTGATGTCTAGTGTGGGTTCATCACCTGCTAGGTTTACAGGGATGTCACCAGGAGCCATTGGCTCGAGCATACCTGGAAATAGATGAGTGAACCTTCTAGTGAAGTTGGTAGATACCTTCTTCGGCATCTTGAAGATACCCAGCCTTATTTGAGGAACTACTAGAACATTTCCATATTCTAGTTTGTCCTGATCCAGTACACAATTGATTATGTGCTGAATAAATTGAGGATACATGTAAAATGTATTCCTGATGAGGTTTCCTCTTAAGTTATTCAGCATAAATCTAGAGTAATTGAATCTAAGGCCTCTTACCAACCCATGAACAAGACAACCCAAATCATAGGGAATTTGATCCCAACCCCCTGACTTGGTGGACAAACAGTGTCGGATGATGTGCAACAAGAACTTCCAGTTGTAGGAGAAGTTGAACTTGTAAACAGTAGATTTGCTGATATCTCCTCCATATCCCATTTGGGTATATTTGTCTTCCAAACCATGTTTAGGTAACTCAGTGAGGGCTCATGCGTCATGGAGTTCCAGATGCTCCCTTATGGTAGTTTCACTCAAGATAATTTCTTGTCCATAGACTATAGATCGGATAACCCTTTCATTATTGAGAGTTTCATTTTGACCATTAGCCCAGAATTCGGCCATATGGTTTGAGTAGATGGTAGGGTTAACAGTTAGAGTGGGAAGATATGTAGATTGGGTCAGAAATAAGATGATTGGAGCAAAATCAACATCCTTTGAAGAATCAAGGATGGCGAATTGGTTGTGCTGACTTGTTCGAAGGTGTTGTTTGAAGGAAGGAACTTGAAATTTGAATAAGATAATGGAAATGGATATCTAGGGCTTTTACAGTGGTAAAGAAAGTAGAAAAGAAAGTCGGAACCTTTTAAATGTGGGGTAAAAGATCAAACCGATAAGGTGAAGTGACACTATGCGGCTTGATTTGACAGGGTGGTAAGGATAAGTCAATAAAAATATTCCGACAATCTTCCATAAGATCTTACTTTTTGCAGAGTGGGCCCAAAGATTTTCATTATTTAGTAAAGTTTTCTTCCGAAAGTAACATTGCTTCCGAGAGAAAATTTGAGTTTCTCTTTCCTGATTGTCTTCCGAAGCCACTTTATCTTCCAAAGCAAAATATGTCTTGAAGACTAATTTGCATCCGAGAGTAAAGTGTTCTTCCGGGAGAAGAAGTTAGTAACCTTCGAAAGAAAATTTGATCTATGATCAAATAGTCTTCCTAGGCTTGAAACTCTTTGGAAGACAATACTTGTTCAGAGGAATTTACCTTTGGACGAAGACTAAGGATATCTTTCGAGGCTAAATTTCTCTTCAAAAGGATTTATACTTGGAAAAATTCTGAAGAAATACCTTTTGTAACAGGAGTTAGATTGTAATAGACAACTTTAGACATGACATATTTTCTGGAGATTTTCAAAAAAAAAAATAACTAGTCAATGTTAATCATCCCAATAGCTGTAATTAAATACTTAAATATTTGTTCATCAAACACTTTGGTGAACAAATCCGCATATGGTTCATTTGAATCAACCTTAACTAGTTTGATCAAGTTTTTGTCATTAATATCTCTAATGAAATGATACCTGATGTCGATATGCTTTGTCTTGGAATGCTTGACTGGATTTTTTATGATAGAAATAGCACTCTTGTTGTCTATGTGGATAGGGGTCTCCAAGAAGTTGAAACCATAGTCTAACATCTGATTCTGAATCCATAACAGTTGAGCATAGCAGCTAGCAGCAACAATGTATTCAGCTTCAACAGTTGATGTAAAGGCACATGATTGCTTCTTGCATTGCCAAGAGATGATCCTTCCACTAATAAATTGACATCCTCCTAATGTGGATTTCTTGTTAATGTTGCAGCCACCATAATCACTATCAATGTAACCATAAAGGTTGAAATCCTTATTCTTAGGATACCAAAGACCCAGTTTGGGAGCTCCTTTAAGGTATCTAAGAATTCTTTTGACAACAATTAGGTGAGACACCTTAGGAGCAGCCTGATATCTAGCATAGATGCAAGTTGCAAACATGATATCAGGTCTACTTGTAGTGAGATACATTAGAGATCCAATAATTGCCTTATAATGATGCTAATCAGTAGCCTCCCCCTCAGAATCAGGACAAAGATCATCATTTCTTTGTATAGGTGTCTTGGCTGGCTTACAATCTTTCATTCAAATCTGTCTAAAATGTCCTTGACATACTTAGACTGATTGATGAAGAACCCATCTTCCATCTGTTTCACTTGAATTCCAAGGAAGAAATCCATCTTTCCCATAGAACTCATTTCAGATTTCTTTCTCGTTGTGCTTTCCAAATCCTTACACATTTGGTTATTTGATGAACCAAATATGATGTCATTCAACAAGCAACATATCCTTCCCAAATTTCTTTATAAACAATGTTTTGTCTATGGTGCCTTTGGTGTACCCATTCTTCAGAAGAAATTAAGACAATGTCTCATACCACAGCCTAGGTGCTTGATGTAACCCATAAAGAGCTTTATTCAATTTGCACACATAGTTGGGGTGTTGTGGGTCTTCAAATCCAGGTGGCTGACACACATAGACTTCTCTGTCCATATCCCCATATAGGAATGCACATTTGACATCAAGTTGATGAACTGTAAAGTTCTTAGATGCAGTAAAAGTAAAGAAGATTCTTATAGCCTCAAGTCTTGCGATAGGTGCAAAAACATCAGTGTAATCTATTCCTTCCTCTTGTGTGTATCCTTGAACAACTAGTCTAGCTTTGTTCATGATGATCAAACCTCTATCATCTCTTTTATACTTGAAAACCCACTTAGTGTCGATAGGGACTTGACCAGGTAGTAAACGACAAAGGTTCTATACCTTTCGCCTCTTGAATTGAAGCAACTCATATTGTAGTGCTTCAACCCAATTGTTGTCCTTAAGAGCTTCCTCCACCCTCTTAGGTTCCAGTTGAGAGAGAAAGCATGAGTACAAGCAGAAGTTCCCATTATGAGTTTGTCTTCTTGTTCTCACACCTTCTGAGAGATCCCCAATGATGTTCTCAGCTGGATGATTATTGTGAATCTTGAGTCTTGGAATCACATCTAGTTGCATAGATAGATCCAAGTTTGAAAGATTTTCCTTAGGATTGTGAGCATTAATTCCAACTGATGTCTCACACTCATTCAATGAGGACTGATTGAATGAATGAAATGGTGTTTTGCTGTGAATCAGTATTAACAGTTGCATGTTCCTCTAGATTACTGTCTTCATCAGCTTGGTGTTGAGAATTAGAGTTGTCATCTGATGAGTTTTCAGGCTCAATTGACTGAAAATTGGTTGAAGCTCCACTATCTCCTATGATATTCAAGCTTTCAGGAGTTGTAGTAGTGAGAGCTTACTTTTCATGTCTTCTTGGAGAACTTGGAATAGGTCATTTTGTTTCCAATACTTTTAGGCCTTTGATTGATTTGGCAAAATGCACCTTAAATGATACGTTTACCTTCGAATTGGCTGACGGTAATATAATAGAAACTAACGATATAATCAAAACTAATGAAATCATCAAAGATTGCATATTGGTCCTAGAGGGTAATTCATTCGGTATAGACTTAATCCCTATTAAATTAGGAGGTTTTGACGTGGTTGTAGGAATGGATTGGTTGGCTAGAAATAGGGCGGAAATCGTGTGTGACGAGCATCTGCTTAAGATTCCTTTAACCAACGGGGAGATGCTAGTAGTCCATGGAGAAAGAAACCACCCACCGTGCCCTATGATATCCCACCTAAAGGCCACCAAGAGCTTCAAGAAAGGGCACATGGCTTTCATAGTCTATATGATGGGTGCCAAAAGAGAATGGAAGATTGAAGACATACCAGTGGTGTCCGAGTACTTGGAGGTATTTCCTGAAGGCCTACCAGGACTTCCTCCGACCCGACAAGTTGAATTCCAGATAGATTTGATACCTGGCGCCGCGCCTATGGCCAAAGCACCGTATCAACTCGCTTCGCCTGAAATGAAGAAGCTGATGCTCCAAATCTAGGAATTACTTGACAAGGGGTTTATACGACCCAGTGTTTCACCATGGGGTGCTTCGGTACTGTTTGTTAAAAAGAAAGATGGAATCCTAAGAAAGTGCATCGACTACCGGGAGTTGAATAAACTTACCATAAAGAACCGATATCCTCTTACCAGAATCGATGACTTATTCGATCAATTGCAAGGAGCTAGCTAGTTTTCCAAGATAGAACTGCGATCAGGATATCACCAGCTGAAGATAAAGGAAGAAGACATCCCCAAGACAGCTTTCAGAACCACATATGGGCACTATGAGTACCTAGTCATGCCTTTCGGATTGACCAACGCACCAGCAGCATTCATGGACCTCATGAACCATTTGTGCCGCCCATACCTAGATAAGTTTGTGATTGTGTTTATTGATGATATATTGATCTACTCTCGAATCAAAGAAGATCATGAGAAGCATCTTCGGTTAATCCTGGAACTACTCAAGAACGAGCAACTATACACAAAATTCTCCAAATGCGAGTTTTGGATGCGTGAAATCCAGTTCCTTGGACACATAGTGAATAAAGATGGAATCCAGGTGAATCCAGAAAAATAGAAGCTATCAAGGATTGGAAGATCCCAGAAACTCCTACATAGGTCAGACAATTTCTAGGTTTGGCTGGTTACTACAGGAGGTTTATCAAGGACTTCTCTCGGACAGTACAACCAGTACCTGCATTAACCAAGAAGGATATAGTTTATGAGTGGGGAAAAGAACAAGATGAAGCCTTCAACCTGTTAAAGGAAAAACTGTGCAGTGCACCAATCCTTTCCCTACCTAAGGGAACTAAGGACTTTGTCGTCGATTGTGACGCTCACGTCAAGGACTTGGATGCGTGCTAATGTAGCGGGAAAAAGTAATCGAGTATGCATCCAGGTTATTGAACGAGCATGAAAGGAATTATACAACACATGATCTGGAGTTGGGTGCTGTAGTGTTCGCTCTTAAAATGTGGAGACACTACCTTTATGGCACTAAGTGTGTTATTTACACCGATCATAAAAGCCTACAGCATATCCTAGATCAGAAAATGTTGAACATGCGCCAGAGAAGATGGGCAGAATTGTTGAGCGATTACGAATGTGAGATCCACTATCATCCAGGAAAAGCAAATATAGTGGCAGATGACCTGAGCAGGAAGGAAAGGGAAAATCCCTTTCATGTTCATGCCTTAAGCATGAGTGTGTGCACTAACCTGGTTGCCAGATTAAAAGAGGCACAAGAGGAAGCTCTGAAAGAAGACAAACTGGCTGACGAAATGTTAACCGGAATGGAAAAGCATATGGAGGTAAGTGATGATGGATTACATAAGTATGAAGGAAGAGCAAGGGAACCAAAAACGGAGGACTTAGAGAGATGATCCTAAATGAAGCCCATAAATCCAAATACTCTATTCACCCGGGGAGCGACAAGATGTATCAGGACATAAAGTCACTATTTTGGTGGCCCGGAATTAAAAGATCAATTGCCACCTATGTGGGAAAATGTGAAAATCAAGATAGGTTGGACTCACCATTAGATTAGTGTTTGTTTATCTTTATTTGTAATAGGATCTATGTTAGTTTCCTTTGCATGTTTGTTTAGTTTAAATCTATATATTTTGCTGTCATGCGAAACTGTGAGCGAAACTATAGTTTCGTTCACAGTCATGTTGATGTTCTCCCGGCGAAACTGTCAGTTTCTACCGGGCGAAATTATAGTTTCACCAGTATAGTTTCGCTCACAGCGAAACTATATGCGAAACTATGACAGCTATATATAGCTTTCTTTTGTCTAATTGTTAGCCATCCTTGCAAAAACCCTAATCGTGTATTATTGTTGCAAGAGGCTATTGTAAGCTTGTTCTTTCTGAATACATTGAGCTTATTTCATTTCATTCACTATTGTTCATCATTAAAACCTTATTTGAAAGCTTTTTGGTGTTATTTTGATCTTCACCTCTTAGTGTTTGTTGTGTGTGTTTGGTATTGAACGATTCAAGCATTCTTCTGCACTGAAAACCGATCAAATGGACCAACAAAATGTTTGACATGTGCCATGGTAAAAGCAGAAAACCAAAAACCATCAGGAAGCTTGCAACAACGTGAAATTCCTAAGTGGAAGTGGGATAACATTACCATGGACTTCGTTACTAAGCTGCCTAGAACTTTTCATGGGCATGATGCTATATGGGTGATTGTAGAGAGACTTACCAAGTCAGTCCACTTCTTACCAATTGGAGAAGACTACGATTTGTCGAAGTTAGCTCAATTGTATATTAATGAAATAGTGACCCGGAATGGAGTGCCACTCTCGATCATCTCAGACCGTGATAGCCGTTTCATGTCACGTTTCTGGAAATCTCTCCAACAGGATCTGGGAACGCGACTTGATTAAAGCACCGCGTATCACCCTTAAACCGATGGGCAAAGTGAGAGAACCATACAGACTTTGGAAGACATGCTGAGAGCTTATGTGATAGACTTAGGCAGAAGTTGGGATAACCACCTTCCCTTGGTGGAGTTCTCCTACAATAATAGTTACCACGCAAGTATCAAAGCAACCCCTTATGAAACCCTTTGTGGCAGGAAGTGTCAGTCACCATTGAGTTGGAACGAGATTGGTGATAGCCAAGTGATAGGACCCAACATCATGATGGAAACCACGGACAAGATAGTCAAGATAAAGGAACGACTGAGAAAAGCCAGAGACTGACAAAAGAAGTAAGCTGACAGACGACGGAAGCCCCTGGAGTTCCAAGTAGGTGATAAAGTAATGTTAAAAGTCATGCCATGGAACGGAACTATGAGATTTGGAAAGAAGGGTAAACTAAGTCCAAGATATGTTAGACCATTCGAGATATTAAAAAGGATTGCTCTGGTGGCATACTAGCTCAGATTACCCCAGGAGCTGAGCTGCATTCATGACATGTTTCATGTGTCAAACCTGAAGAGGTGCTTGGTAGACAAAACTTTAGAGTTTCCCATCAAGGAAGTCAGAATGAATAAACAGTTGAACTTTGTTGAGGAGCCCGTAGAGATTACTGATCGACTGGTCACAAAACTTAGGCGAAGCCGTATACCCCAGGTAAAGGTAAGGTGGAACTCCAAGCGAGGACCTGAATGGTGGGAGAATGTAACAACCGACCCCGAGGTCAACATTCTAAACTTTGACCTCCAACAATTATTTCTATTATTACTAATATCAGTAATATTATTATTATTACTATTTGATTTCTTCCTAGGATTATTATTATTATGTGTTTAACTTCCTAGATGCTACGTTAGGTTTAGCCTTAGAATAAGATAATTTAACGTTCTAAAATTAAAACTTAACACGTCAACGTGTTAGAATTAAATTGAATAGAATTAATTTTGTGTATACACACATGCTTCACGAATTAATTCAACTGATACAAATCAAAAACCTAAAAACACTTAACTATAAACTATCATCCAAAATACCACACTACACAACAAAACTATATTACCTAATTAACTTACAAAAAATATTAAAAACACACCCACACCCACACTTCGGCCGCCCCCTCTCCCACCAATCCCCTTCCCCCTCTTCCACTAACCTTACCACCACTCCACATACATGCAAGACTTCATTTCCCATTTCACACTCCGCCCTCACACTTTATTTCAAACTCTCTCAATCCTCTCTCTACCTCTCGGCCTCTCCTTTATCCGAAAACACACATACCAATATTTTTCAGCCCTCAAATTCAAAGAACACAAGTGTTTCTTCATTATCCAAGCTAGAACCAAGCAAGAAAGGGCCCTTTTAAGGGACTTTTGTGCACCATACTTGCAAGAACGAAGTACTAAAGCTCAAGTTCGAAGTTCACCAGTGATTTCAGCCTCCTCAAACTCTCAAAATCATGAACCATTCAAAGGGTAAGTCACAACATACCTGAATCAAGCTATATCTTGTGTTTTACTTCAATAAACTACCAAAAATCCTTACTTCCTTGTTTCTAGCAGAATATTGCAGCTAAAAACTTGTTCTTGGAGAGTTCTTATCATCGTAAAAGGTATATACCATGTTATGTTGGTAAACATGTGGTTAGAACACAAGTTACACCTTAGAAAACCCTCTTTTTACATAAAATAACACTATTTATGCACTTGTTTGAAAACCCTTCCAACCAAAGCTCATAACCTGCTCAAAAATGACTTTGGAACACTTTAATAATCTGATTTTAAAGTTACTATAATGATTAGGTGATGTTTGGGTATGAATCATAGGATTTACACTAGTGCAAATGGTGTAAATCATCAAGTTATTGCAACACATGCATGA
>BJCO01765885.1:0-10381 GCA_018326465.1 Flaveria floridana | reverse complement strand
AAAATTAACAACTTTCAGCCCAAGGCTCAAAGCTTTAATGGACAACACATTGACTTCTAAAGTCGTAACACTATATGCTTCAATGTTAAGAATCCCATACCATTTAATCCAACATGAAAATAATTAAAGGTGTGGAAGTCTCACATAATTTTAAAATTAACAAAAATCACTTATTAGAATGACGGTTAACACTATAAAAGCTTAAATGGCTCTTTTTAGTTATCTCATATCAAGCATATTTAAGTAAAAACATATGAATGCTTGGATGAAGTAAATCAGTGTATACCAACAGCGTGAACATAATAAACAAAATTATTTGATAGCAAGACTTACTTGGAAGCATGGTCAAAACTCAAAAGTTCCCAACATTATTGAATGCAACCGAGCTGCGTTATCTGAAAAAACTATCTACTTAAGTTGAAATCAACTTTTTATTATTTCAAATCATCAAACACAAGAAAATTGCTTAATCTTACATCACAATGAACTATTGGTGGTTGAGCTCTTTCATATATATATATAGACATATTGCTGCACTATAAGCAAGTTTAACTCTTACACCCAGTTTAGAACAATACCACTTCAATCACCACCCTTTCTTGCTGATTAACAAAAGAATATTTGTTATCATGAACTCTAAAATATCAATACAAACATTGTAAAGGATGTTGTAGTGTGTTTACCATGTAATACCACGTGCAAATAAACCATGGTTGCATATTGATATACCCTAAGATAATTTAACAGCTAAACACACCAGCATAAAAAGGCGTCCATTCCCCTGAATGCAAAAAAGAACCACTATTAGTACATTATTTTATCGGAACTACCCTAAGAAATACACAAGCTTTTCATAAAATTTGATGTTCAACAATCCTATGTTGTAATGAAAGATGGTTCTAGACCTTTTAATAAATTAAACCATAGGAAAGTATGTATACCAAGAACCTTTTATATGAGTGTATGTTCTTTATTGTCTAATACAAACATATACTTACAAAAATCCATGTTTTTTCCCATGGGTTCTATTGTACCCTGCAACATTTAAAGCCAGTGAGTTGAAATCACATATGGTAGTGAAGAGACACCCATTGACACTTGCATCTTTATGGTTTGAATAGGCTATGTGCAGGACAAGGAAATGTTAAGCCCATGTTATTATTATTTATTATTTATTAAACATGTATACAACTTCCTTTCCAAACACCAGAAAGTTAAAATCTACAAGTAAAGTAAATGGAAAGTTAAGAACATCATTGCCTTTAACATCTATGACTCTCGATTCAAAATAGGGTCCATGATTGTATCAACTGTTCAAATTATCAAAGCAAGTTACCTTAATAAGAACTCTATCGTTAAGAGGCCTCAAATCCTTAACGTCATATGTTGAGGCATATGATCAAACAACTGGTGTGCGTGAATTAAGAACATCTCTTTCAACATAAAATTGGAGGGATGGATGTGCCTAGATACAATTAATCATCAGCATCTCTTTTAATATTCAAAATAGAAATTACACATCAACAAATCATGATAGAAGAAGAACGATAAAAGAAGAAATCAATATCTATAAACGTAAACTGAATTTCATCAGGTTTATTTAAGAAATCAGATTCCAGAACTTGCCTTAATACCTTATTACATCAAATTGATCGAAAACTCTGCATCATTAACATCGAAATGATCAGAATTCTCGCATCTTTGATTTGGATGGTAATATGATAAATCAGAAACGAAGTGATTGTTCAAATACAATAGCACCGGAAAGCGTCGCCGGAGTATATAGAACACAAAGTTAAGCACCGATGTAAAGCCGCTTTCTAACGTATTTGTCTTGCAGGAGCACATCTTCTTCCATAGCCTTCAACGAACCCAAACATATATAATTGAAAAAGAGCTTCTTTCCTTTTATCTCTTCTAACCCGAAGGAACTGAAAACATCAAAGCGGAGCACATGAAAGAGAGTGTGAAACCACCTTCAAATAAGAATTGAAGGTATGTGGTGGTTATCAGGGAGACGTGGGAGAATAGATCTGAACAGAGCACGTGGGGAGGGTGATGCTAACCGCCACAAGAAGCTACTCCGCCGAAGATATAGGGTGGAAGCAACACGTGTTGGGGAAGAAGAAGATGACGATGAAACCGGTTGGTGAAGGAGGATCGATGGCGATGGTCTTGGAGCAATTCCGGTTGCCAGATCAAGGTCACGAAACATGAGGGCAAGGGGTAAGGGTTTTGTTGAGAGCCTACTAAATGTTTTCTGAATTTTGAATCTACCTTCTCCATTGGACTATGCTTAAGGTATTGTACACAATGCTTTAAGGGTTGTAAAACTCTTAAATTTAAGAGTTTTTGGTGAAATGACCGTCTTGCCCTCCCCAAATGCTTATTAATATAGTATATATATATATATATATATATATATATATAATCATATTTTATAATTTTGATATACATTATTTTATGAAATTTTAAATATACCTTCATGAAATACTTTTTTTGTTTTAGTTTCATTGTGAGATTTATATCAAGTAATCAGTTTTATCAGACTTTATAAAGAAAAAGTTACCAGAGTGTCACATTTTACCAAGTTTTCCTTCAAACGCCCCCTCCTTCCAAATTTTACTCTCAAAATGTTACATCTAGATGAGACTCCTGCATAGCAGATAAAAAATATACTCATGCGCGCCAAATTCCCCACCTTTTCAAAGTTTTATTTTGAAAACATGTGATCAAATGGGCGGTCACGCATGAATAGACGCCACGATGACAGACCTCAGTTAAAGACGTCCGCCTTTTACGTAAAGGCGCCCGACTAATCGGCCTTTTTCGAAAGACGTCCACCAGAACTGGTGATTTTTTTTACAAACATTAATAATTGATTTTATTAATTTATTTCGATGGGATCAAATCTGCTCGTCACTTCACACCTAAAAAGAAAAAAAAATCAAATTATAATTCAAAAAAATGAATATAAAAGTGGCAGTAAAGATACTAAGAGAAATTAATTAACAATAAATATAAATAAGTTAGAGAAAATTTTGAGAAAAAAGCGGAGGCCTGTAACAGAGAAGATCAGAAGCCTTTACCTGAGGTTACCTGAGGTCGGCCGCCTGGGTCATCTGTTCCCGTTTGACCGCTTGTTTTTCAAAAATAAAAAAATAAAAAAAATCTGGAAAAGACTCAGGCGCCCCCGACGGTAATGTTAGAGAGGCGCCCACAACGATACACATGTACATGCGTTGTCTGGTTAAAAAAAATAGGTAGCGAGTTTGACGGACATGTATATGTTTTTTAATGGTCCGCCATACAAGTGCCCACGTCTATGTTTAAAATCCAACATCTTGTTCAAAAAAGACTTGTGGAGAAAAAAGTTTTTGATGGTCACCTTGAGAGAAAATTTGAGATACATTTAGAATTTATACCATCTAATAAAATAATATTTTAGGACGTCACATGTCATCTTTCTAGGCCTTCTTAAATTATTTTTCATTTTAAAATGATAATATAGTCATTTGAGTAATTTTCTCTCTTACTAAAATTTAATAGAATTAATTACTACATATATCTTTCTTTTCTCTTTTTCTCTCATTTAGATTTTTTAAAATTAAGATTATTTTTAAAAAAATATTTTTAAATGAACTTAAAAGCCACATCTTTTATTAAAAATAAAAAATTTATAAAATACAAACTTTTCTAAAAAATTAAACATTTTAAAACAAAATATTTTAAATTGGCCTTTTTTAATATTTGTATAAAAATTGAAATAAAAATACAACAAAATAAAAATTATTTTCGTTAACATTTTCTAAAAATGAATGTTTAGAACTAAACTTTTCTGATGTGAAAGTTTAATAAAAAATAATATTGTTTTATCAAATAAACCATTTACCTATGTATTTTCAATCATATTTTATTTCAAATTATCATTTTACTATTCTTAATTTTTATCATTAAATCATATAATTTTTTTATTCAACCGTATAATAATACACGAGTTTATAAACTAAGTATTGGAGTTTTTTACCAAAAGAGTGTTGGTGAAAAAATTATTTATCAAAACGGGTGATTCTGAAAATATTTACCAAAATGGGTGGTTTTTTTTTAAAAAAATTCTCACTTCTGATTGTATTGGATAAAAAACTAATTGTATTGAAATACTTTTTTTCTAACTAATTTATCGGTGCAAAAATTTTGAAGTCTTTTTTGTTCTAAAAATTTGACGTTTGCAAAATTTTTGAAGTTTTTTTGTTCTAAAAATCTGACTAGCAAAAACATTTGACGTCTGGGACTAAATTTAGTTTTCCAATTCTTTTGCTAATGGTAAAACTTTTCTTTCATTTTTATATGTATTTAATAATTCAACTTTTTTTATTAATCGAATTTTCATAAACGTTTTAACTAACTTAATTATTAAATAATTTTAATAATTTAATATCTTTTGGCTATAAAGAACCCTTTACAATTAAAAAAAGTTCTAATTTATTTCAAGATATTCATAGATTTTGTTAAGAGTTGGGGTACAAATGGTATTTGATATTACGTTTTTATACTTAATTTTGATTTCGTTAGTTTAATTTAAAAATAAATTTAAAATATTACTTCTAAGATAAGTAGTTATTTTAAGTTTATTTTGAGTTAAAAAAAACTTTCCAAATAGAATTAGGAGTGAGAGAAAATTTTAAAAAACACCCATTATAGTAAATAATTTTCAAATCACCCATTTTGATAAATAATTTTGTCATAAACACCAATTCTGAGGCATCCAGGTGAGAGTTTCGCTCGGGGTTTAATCTCGGGTTCGATTCTGATGGGGGACGAGTGTTTATGAATTCAATCCGGTTCCCGTGCATCTGGAGGGTATGACTTGCAACTGACGGTTAAGTTCAGGAATACTAGTTCCGATATATCGTCAGGTTCCGAGTCATATGCTTCTTAAAAAAAACAAAAAAAAAACAAAAAATAAAAACAATACTTTGCCTGGAAACACTTTTTAACAAATCAGGCTCCACGCATAATTTCTCATTGGTTGTACATTAATAAATTGTCTTAAATAACAAATATATTTGAAAGACGAATACAACGGTCAGGATGATTCACGTACAGAGATTCTCCAACCGCGCGTAGCACCCAATATTTTACTCCCCAAAACCCTAACTCCTCTGTTCTTAAAACCCTACACTAACACAAAACCCTGATCCCCCCCTCACCCTACAACCTTCTTCGTACGAACTTTCTCTGCGAATTGTTCAACAAGAATTTGTGCATCAGATCAACCAAATTCAGGGTTTCCAAAATGGTCGCTGATAAAGGTAAGAAACCCAAGGTCGGAGAGAAAATCGAAGAGCAAATTGACGTTGAGCTTGTTCAATCCATCGAAAAGTTGCAGGAGGTTCAAGATGAGCTCGAAAAGGTACTTTTCTGTCAAGATTATCGATACAAATTTTACCCAATTGAGAAATTTTGTAAAAGTTTGATATTCGATATGCAATTGCTTTGATTACTTGTTAATCTCTCATAATCTTTGTTGTTTTGTGTTAAACTAGCACTGAACTTCAGTTTGATTTATATTTGTGGTTTGGTTTGTGGATTTGATGATCTTCTGAGTGGGTTTAGTGTTAATTTTTGTACATTGCAGAGTGGTTAAAAATTGATTGTATTTAAGGTCAATTGTACATATTCACTTTCATAATGGTTGTGCAGTATAACATCCAAACAGATAATCTTGTATTTTGGTTCCAGATCAATGAGGAAGCAAGTGATAAAGTATTGGAAATTGAGCAGAAGTATAATGAGGTTCGAAAGCCTGTGTACGACAAGCGGAATGATATCATTAAATCGATACCTGACTTTTGGTTGACTGCTGTAAGTGGCAAAATTAGCACATCATAGTATTGTAATAAGAATCCCATAATCACTTTTGAATCTAATTTGGACTTGTTCTTGTAGTTCTTGAGTCACCCTGCTCTTGGGAATCTTCTGAATGAAGAAGACCAAAAGGTTAGTTTTTTTAATTTATAAAAGGATTTCAAGTTAAACTTTTTGTTATGACAAGCATCTTTCCTGATAGATATTCAAGCATCTAACCTCTCTTGAAGTTGAAGATATGAAAGATGTGAAATCAGGTTTCTCGATCACTTTTGTAAGTAGTTCTTTTCTGTTTAATGAGCTTTTCGAAAGCGATTATCTGATTTTGAATGATATATGCAACTATAGTCTAATAGCCTGTATGAGATGGTAATTGGGTTTGGTTTTGCTATTTGAAGTTGTGGTAATGAGATGGTTCACGTTTTGAGTGTTTGGCAACGCTTTGTTATTTGAAGGATTATAGATAATGACCAAAAGGCACATTCCTGGGAGTAGAAGTCTTTAGATTAGGTTAATAAAAGGGGTAACTAAGCAAATTTTATCTTACCTTTGATTATCAATTTCTCACGGCTAGTAACAAACTGATTATTTACTAGAAGCAAAGTCTCTATATCCAAACATTAAAGATTCATTAAATTGACCACATGTCACAAATAGACATATAATGATTTAAAAATGCTGATTCAGGAATCCTCAGCCTGTTTCAAATACATCATGCATGAAATTGTCTGGATTTGTTTTGATTGATTTAATTGCATGATTCAAAGTTACACGATCTCATATTTGTTTCAGAACTTTAGTCCCAACCCTTACTTTGAGGATACAAAGCTCACAAAAACTTTCACTTTCCTTGATGAGGGAACTACAAAAGTTACTGCTACATCAATCAAGTGGAAAGAGGGCATGGTAACATTTTGTGACTTTTTTACTTTTATGTTAATAAATATTGTCTTTTTGTAGGTACCTGATCTTGGTAGTTTTGTATTTTATTAAAGGGACTTCCAAATGGAGTTACACATGAAAAGAATGGAAAGAAACGATCCCATGAGGAGGAAAGGTTATTAAAATTTGATTTACTTTTTTGTTTTTTTTCTTTGTTGTTTTTGGCATAAAAAATATGTGTTCTTTCTCCTTAACATTGCTCAGGCACTAGAGGTAGCAAAATGGGTGGTTGCATAATGGGTCAGAATGGGTTTGGGTCAAAACAAGTGTTTTTTAGTATGGTTGGTTTGGCGTATGTACGTCCATTTTTTAGTTTCATAAAACAATATATCAAATAGGTTTTAAAAACCTATATTATCAAAGTAACAATGTATTTATAAATAACGCGATTTTGGAGATTCTAAGCATTTAAATACCCTTTAGACGAAGGTCAGCCTGTATGATCTGTTCAACTACTTTCGTCCTGTTTTACCAGTTTGACCCTGTTATAATCTCAATCAACAGTTTTGTATGCATGGGCTGAAATTGCTAATGACATTTATGAGTGCATAGATGAACATTTAAATAAATCGAATAGGACTGCTTTATTATTCTTGTTATTTATTACCTGCTTATTAATATGCTATGCTCTCTCTCAATTTTACATTTTCTTCATGTCTTTCTCATGCTAAATGTGTTACAATTTCTGTATTCTTTTGGACATTTTGGTACAGCTTCTTTAGCTGGTTCAGTGGGGCCCAACAGAAAGATGATATGGATGAAATTCATGATGGAGTATGTTCACATTATCTTCCAGTTACATGAAAACACTCAATTGGCTAACACTTGCGTATGTTCTAATGATGTATTTTACAGGTTGCTGAAATGATCAAAGAGGATTTATGGGTTAATCCTCTTACGTATTTCAATAACGTAATAGTCCACCCCTCATTTTTTTAGTTTCACCATTTATATCGGTTCATTCATGATTAATGATGAATTCTTCCTACTGATTTTGCAAAATTTCCTGATTATAGGATGCTGATGAAGAGGACTTTGGTGACGAGGATGGTGACGAGGATGGTGACGAGGATGATGAAGAGGTAACCAACAACTGGACCTAATTTGCACTGCTTTTATTGAGAGCAGAGTTTATAAATATGGAAAGGTTGGCTGGGTTGGGTAACAGGCCAAATTTGATATTTTTTGGTATGTTTTGAAAGGGGTCGGGGTGGATCCAAAACCCGTTTGTTCAAGAAACTTATAACTAATTAGTTAATATGGTTGCAAAGACAAATCTGTTGAAGTATTGATCTATATTTATTAATTCAACTAGTTTTCCTAGTACTCATTAAAGGTACACTGACTTTCTGCTGGTGTAGCCCATTTCCTTTTTCGGTTTGATATTTTTATTTATTTTTATTTTTATTTTTATATTTTTTAATATTTTATCCGTTTGATTGCTATAGATAAAACATAACCTCAATCGGTCCAGAAATAAGTAAATGGGTTGAAATTAAATCCCACATTTATTTTAAGAGCTTTGGGCATTGATTTAATCTGTTTTTTTTCAGGACATTGGCACAGATGACTCGGAAGAAGATGAAGATTAAGATGATCAAGAGAACTGAATCTGTGCATGATTTTGTCAAAGTTTTCGGCATTAGGGATTTAGTAGCTGTTTATCAATCAGCCAGGTTTATAGTTAGTATGTTTTTTTCTATTTTGAAGTTTTAAATTGTGGTCTCATACTAATTATTTCAAATATTTCTATCAACTACAATTGAATCTATGCATTATTAACAAAATTATCTCCAGATAGTAATCTTTCTTGCCCCTACTAACAAAATTTTAAACATCGAAGTGATTAGCATTCAAGTTTTGCTGTTAAGTACTTAAGTCTCATGTCAGCCAACCTCAATAATAAAAATATTGCTGGTAATGTCGACCTGTGTCATTTTTTGACAATTGATAGTCTGCTGTGAACATCTTACTCATCCAATACTTATATGGTTATACGTATGAAATTACCAAGAGAAAAAGATTCTTAGTATTGAGTAGAAAAACGGGTACGTCAGTTGGTTGTGTAATGGGTTGAAACAATGTTTGAGTAAAGACGAGATGGGATGTATATTAGTATTGTAGTTTTATATTCGATTGTAAATGTGCGTCTTATATGGGACCCAATACTCTTAAAGTATTTATTAGGTATTTACCCGTCGATTATTGGATATACATCTTCGTTTGTTAAAGAAAATAGCTGTTTGGAATTTTATGCATATTTCTTTTTTTCTAACCATTTTTATCTTTGTGTAATACAAGTTTACAACTTCACAAATTAAAGTATAATAAATTACATATCAGTATCATAATAAATTAAAAAAATAATCTTATTTATGTAAATACTATTAGTTATTATAGTCCTGCACTCGATTGTAAATGTGCGTCTCATATACAACCCACTATCCTTAAAGTATATGTCAAGTAATTATCCGTAGGGTATTGGGTATACATCTTAGTTTGTTAAAAATAGATGTTTGGATTTTGATTCGCAATTCTTTTTTTCTTACCATTTTTATTTTTATATAACTAGTTAAATTCTGTCTCGCGCGCTGCGCGAGTATTTTAAAACCGGTAATCACCAGTACAACCTTAGTTTCAACCCTTGGCTCAGATCCGGCTTCTCATTATGGCTGCAAACCAAACGTGGCTGTCACGCCAAAACTACGGATTTTTTTTTAAAAATCATCACAGCCATCCTATTTAATACTGCTTTGGCTCAGATCAACTCACGGTGTCAGGCTGCAAACCATCTACATATGGCTGCCACGCCAGGACAACATGTTTTTGGTTTGACCATCATTACCAACGAATTGAAGCCAACACGATGCAGCACAACGATAAACATAGCTTTGGTTCAGACCTAGTCATTGATTCTAGCTGCAGACCATCTACCAATGGTTGCCACGCCAGAACAACCTATGTGATGCGATGTAGTATAAAATACAATCAATCCAAATCGTTTTTGTAATGTTTCTCTCTCTAACCCTCTCTCTCTACTGTAAATCAAATGAACAGATCATCCCCATAAAAGAAAATAAATGGTGGGCCTAAGTACACACCCACAAACATTTGTGGCTGAAATGAAAAGCGAAAAAAGTATACTGATCCCACCGACATCTTGTAACACACACAAAAAAAAGAGAAACAAAGAACTTATGGCGGCGCAGATGTCCGAAGACGACAGGCCAAGAGGCGTCGCCGGAAACGGCAAGCCAAGCAACCATCGCCCTCCTCTGCTGGAAGCAGAACCGCAACCGGCCGAACTTGTGGCGGCGCAGATGTCTGAAGACGACAGGGCAAGCGGCGTCGCCGTAAACGGCAAGGCAAGCGGCCATCGCCCTCCGCCGGAAACAGAACCGCAACCGGCCAAACTTGTGGCGGCGCAGATGTCCGAAGACGACAGGCCATGCGGCGTCGCCGAATCAAATGAACAGATGATCCCCTTAAAAGAAAAAAATGGTGGGCCTAAGTAAACACCCACAAACATTTGTGGCAGAAATGGAAAGCGAAAAAAGTATACTGATCCCAC
>BJCO01765858.1:0-10157 GCA_018326465.1 Flaveria floridana | reverse complement strand
TACTACTACTACTACTACTACTACTACAACTACGACTACTACCACTACCACCACTACTACCACTACTTCGACTACTACGACTACTACGAGTACTTGCAGGATCGATGTGGTTCTCTCAACACTAAGTGTTTCTTACAAACTTGTTAAATCTGACTCGTTTGATGAATGCAGAATCAAGAACTCAGTTGATAATCATATAATAAGTAAAAGAACACAAGAGTTTTTTAGGATACTTGTATATATTATCTCTCAAATAAGTATTACAAGACTCATGCAGAAGCATGGATACTAAGTTATAATGAGCGACTATATCTACTACTATCTACAGCTTGTTATACGTGGATAACATGCTAGGACTTGCTTCTAGACAATACTACATTGCTAGAGGCAGGGTATCTTAGATAAAGTATTTATCTAAGATAAGGTAGTCATTACAGGTCCATGACTTACCTTTTAGTTACCAACTAAAGGTGGCAGCTATACTAACTAAGGCATGGTTAACAGTGTACAAAAGTAAGGTCAACCACATGAACGTGGAAGGTATCTTGCAGAGGATCAGAATAGGCAGCAAGTGTAGTCAAACCATGCTTTGTCCACTAGTTCATACTGTGTTTCTTCTGAAGGTAAAATGGCTTCAGAAGAATAAGTTCTTCCCAACCATTTTATACTCCAGAAGACATAGTTTCTTCCGAGGCTTTGTCTTTGGAAGACTTTGTCTTCATTCTTCAAAATGCTTTACTTCGGAAGGAGATCTTCTAAGTCTCGAAAGACTGAGTTCATCCTTTGGAAGCTCTTTGGAAGATCACAATATAAGCTTTGGAAGTTGCAGCATTTTCCTTTGGAAGTTGCAGCATTACCTTCGGAAGACTTCTCTTAGTTTGTATAGATTTCTTCTAAATGTTGTTTTGGTTGCATCAGCCTTAACAGTTCCAACAAACTCTCCCTAGGATGATGCTACCAAAACTACACTTCCTTCTTCTTCAACTTTTTAACTCCTCTTCAGTTCTTGCCTTTTGTTCAATTCGGCAAGATGAAGGCTATCAATGAATCTTCTGATGTGAGCAGCTATCATGGAGTTAGAGGGATTGGTGAATGGTCTCTCTGCTAACATAGCAATATCAAATCTGCTTAAGTGTAGCAGAGTGGAGGCATTGAACCTGTTTACCTCTTTATTCTACCTCTCCAGAACAAAGTTGTGAAAAGGTTCATCAAAGCTCCACTGGACTATTGTGTTTCTAGGAATGAGGGGCAAGTTTGGCAGTCTGTCCCCATTCCTAGTGTCCAGCAGGCCCACCAATTTCCTTCTTAGCCTTTTCTCTTCTTTATTTAATGAATTAGAGCTTAAGGCAATTAGATTGAGTAATTGGTGTAAGGTTTCTCGGGGTAGATCTAAGAAGGCATTTCTTGTGAGAGTGTTTGAGGATCCATCAATGTATTGTAATGTGATGAATCCTTCCTTATAAGAAATGCTGCTTACTTTTGAGCAGTTGTTGAGCCTTCTCTTGATCTCTCTAATCTCTTCTAAGGTTGGAGTTCTGGATGGTTCCAAGGATGACTTTGGTATTAGTTAGGTTTTGGGTTGTGTTTTTGGTTGTAGTATATGTAGTAAGGGTGGTTGTTGAGAGGCAGGGAAAGGTTGTATTGGTAGTGAGGATGGTGTGGGTTCAGGGGTGTATGGCTCAGTGATGGGTTCGGTTTTGATAGGGAAGGAGAATGGTATTGGCTCAGTGGTGGTTTCGATGATTATGGGTAGTGGTTTGGGTTCTGGTTTGGGTTTCATCCTCTGTACCTCTTGAGATACCTCCTTCCTTCTTCCTAAGCAAATGTCAGCTTTGATATCACTGACATGTCGCTTTAGGGTCTTCTCTGACATGGGCCTAACTTGCCTGCCAGTGAAGCCATGTGCCCTGAGATATGCCTTCATCTAGGCTTTCTCTCCTACCTTCTTGGCGGCTGCAAGTTTAGCCTCTTCTTCTTTCTTCTTTCTCTCCTTCACCTTCTCTCTAGCAGCTCTCTTTCTCTCCTTATTGATTTGTTCCTGCTCTCTGTTGACAAGGAGCAGAATCATCTCATTTTCATGAGGACTCAGTTCCTCCTGAGAATAACCTCTTGAGCACTGGAAGGCTATCCTCTCCTTCCTCTTCTTTAGCTCAGCTTCTTCCTTCATTTTTCTTGCTCTCTCCTCTTTGGCCTTCCTTGCTGCTTCCTTCTTTTCTTTTTGCAGCAAGGTTGCCGCTTCCAATTTGATAAACTCATCAAGTGGGAGTAGTAGTATTTCTTTATTTGCTACTCCTAAGTTGATGAGTCTATCAGTTGTCTCCACTCTTTTCTTTTCATTGATAGACTCCTGAGATGTTGTTGTAGCTTTGCTACTTGTAGCCAACAACTTATCAGTGGGGAGTCTACCTTTTCTTCTTAACTTGTTTAGCCTCTCATCCTCAAGAAGCTCCTCATCAGTCATTTTCCTCTTACCTTTGTAATCATGAGGAGATGCTTCCTTAGGTTATTTTGGTCTTGAAGGTTGAGGTTGAGAGGGCTGAGGATGAGGTTGAGAAGTTTATGGTTGCTCTTGAGGCATTTGTGGAAGAATAGGAGTTGTAAGAAAGTCCTCACTGTTCACCTTAGAGGCTAGATCAAGAATGGCCTCTGTGAGAATCAGTTCATCAGACAAGGATGATAGTTCAACAATTACTTCCGCAACTGAAATTTCTGCTTTGGAAGAAACTGATGTTGCACCATCTGTCCCAACTAAGGTAGTTGCTGGGCCATCAGTCCCTATTTCCCCTTCGAAGTGAATCTCAGGTTCCATAGTGACCTTAGGTTCACCAACTTCCACCTGAGTGGTAGGTGGTGCACTGAGCCTTTGAAGCTTTTTTGCTCCAAAGTAGGTTATGGCAACATCAGGGGATGGTTGTTCAAGTGAGGAGCTCATTAGGAATTGTGTGAAAAATTTGTGAAGACTAATAAGCATCCTTGGATCCACTTGATAGCTCAAAGGAGGTGGTTGTGGAAAGATAATGGATGATTGCTTTTGTGTAAGGTAAGGGGAGGAAAAAATTGTAAGAGTCATCAGAGATTGAGGTTCCTCAGAAGTTTGAGGTTCCTCATGGGCTTGTTTCCGTACATTCTCCTCCTTTTTGGTAGCAACATCTTGATAATTAGCTGAGCTAGAGGAAGAACTTAAAGAAACTTGAATTGGTACATGCCTAACAGACTTCTCAATATGTGTCTCAGCTAGTTTTGTCTTGAGATCATCAATATCATGTTGTTGAGTAGCAGACCTGTTTTCTAGGATCCTAACCTTGAATTCAAGGTTTGAGACCTTAAAAAGCAGGTACTCAATTGTGAGTTTCAGCCTTCCCTCATCTTCATGTGAAGAATCATGGGGAGATGAGACAACATACCTAGTATGTACATTTTCATCACCAGTGGTGGTTTCTTGACGTCCTGGATACCTTTGCTCAAGGATATCTCTTTCAGAGATGTCAATGGGAAAAGTTGCCATAGACTCATTCTCAATGATGTTCCCACTGTCCTGAGAGCTCAATGAGAGACTCTTAGTAGTGGCAGCTGAGCCTACATGAGTCCCCTGCACACCGGTGGGACTCACCTCAGTTAATGGTTGCTGATGTGGGTCAGAGATCAGAGGTTCCCTTTGGCTCTGTTGATCTATAGATAGGTGTGGTAGATCAAATTCATAGCTCTGAGGAAACATGAAATCCTAATCAGTTTGGGTTAAAAGGTCAGTGAAAGATATAGAAGGTATTCCTAATAACCCGGGACCTTGGTCAACATCTAATGACTTATAGTCAGTGATGTGGCTGTCCCTTTTTGGTTGCTCAGGTGAGTATTGTGAGTCATCCTAAGGGCTTGAGGTTTACGTGATAGGCTCATCAGGTTGAGACTGAGGAGACTCTACACTGATATTGAGGTCAATTGGAGGGGAAGGTTGGACCTCAGGCTGAGTAGGAGCCCAGTGTTCCACTCTAGCCTTTTTGGGCTGAACAGAAGGGAATTGTTCAATCAGAGTAGATTGAGCAAGGATTCGTTTGGGACGTCTTTGGTAGAAGTGTTTGATATGTAGGGAGGCTTTTTGGTGTGGAGTGGTGATTGCTAGTGTGGGTTCATCACCTGTTGGTTTAACAAGGATGTCACCAGGAGCCATGGGCTCAAGCATACCTGGAAGCAGAGGAGTAAACCTTCCGGTGAAGTTGGTAGATATCTTCTTCAGCATTCGGAAGACACCTGGCCGCATTTGAGGTACCACTAGAATATCCTTGTATTCTAGTTTATCCAGGTCAAACTCACAGTTGATGAAGTGCTGGATGAACCTGGGGTACATGTAGAATGTATTTCTGACAAGATTTCCCCTCAGGTTATTCACAACAAACCTGGAATAATTGAACCTCATGCCTCTTACCAACCCATGAACTAAACAACCTAGTTCATAGGGGATTTGATCCCAACCACTTGATTTGTTGGACAGACTATGAAGGATGATGTGTAATAAGTACTTCCAGTTGTAGGAGAAGTTAAATTTGTAGACTGTAGACTTCCTAACATCACCTCCATATCCCATTTGAGTATAGGTGTCTTCCAAATCAGGCTTTGGAAATTCAGTTGGAGCCCCTGCATCATGAAGCTCAAAATGCTCCCTGATAGTGGTTTCACTTACCACCATCTCTTGTCTACAGACTCTTGATCGAATGACCCTCTCATTGTTAATGACTTCATTTTGGCCATTTGTCCAAAAATCAGACATATGGTTAGAGTAGATTGTAGGGTTTATGGTGAGAGCGGGAATGTATATGGATTGTATGAGGAATTGGATGATTTGAGCAAAGTTACTATCCATAGATGAATCAAGGATAGCAACTTGGTTATGTTGTGGGTTAAGAGCCATTTTTTTGAAATTGTGAGAAGGAAAAGTTTCAAGCTTGAATATTACAATGAAAACAATATGCTTAGGGTTTTGACAGTGGTAAAGAAAGTATAGAAGAAAGTTGGAGTCCTTAAATATGGAGTAAAAAATCAAACCGATAAGGTGAAATGACACTATACGGCTCGATTTGACAGAGGCGGTAAGGATGTTTTATTCAAAATACTTCAAGAATCTTCTACAAAATCTTACTTTTTACAGAGTGGGACCCAAATATTTCCGTTACAATTTTTAAAGCATTCTTCCGACAACATCTGCTTCCGAGAGAACTTTATGGTTTTCTCTCTCCTGACAATCTTCCGAAGCCAAATTTTGCTTTCGAAGCAAAATCAAAATCTGTCATAAAGACTATATTTTGCTTCCGAAGCAAAATCTGTCATAAAGACTATTTTGCTTTCGAAGGAAAAATGTGGTTTCATAAAAGCACCAAAATTTCCTTCGGAATAAGATTGATCCATGATCAAGTTTTCTTCCGAAGCATAATTCTTTGTCTGGGTTAGAGGAATTTACCTTTGGAAGAAGAGTAAAACTATCTTCCAAGGGTAAATTTCTCTTCGGAAGAGTTTATATTAAAATTTTTTGAAGAGATACTTTTGTTAACTGGGCTTAAGTTGTAAATAGACACATTTGACTTAACATTCGATGTTAAATAATTAGTCAAGGTTTATCATCCTAATAGTTGTGATTAAATACTTAAATCTTTATTCATCAAAGGCTTTGGTGAACAAATCAGCATATTGTTCATTTGAGTCAACTTTGACCAATTTGATCAGATTTTTCTCATTAATATCTCTAATGAAATGATACCTGATGTCGATATGTTTTGTCTTAGAGTGCTTGACTGGATTTTCAGTTATTTAGATAGCACTCTTATTGTCTATGTAAATGGAAGTCTCCATGAAGTTGAAGCCATAGTCTAACATCTGATTTTGAATCCATAGCAGTTGAGCACAACAGCTGGTTGCAGCAATGTATTCAGCCTCAACAGTTGATGTAGAGACACATGATTGCTTCTTACATTGCCAGGAGATGATCCTCCTACCAAGAAATTAACATCCTCCTGATGTGGATTTCTTGTTGATGTTACAACCACCATAATCACTGTCAGTATAACCATATAGGTTGAAGTCTTTATGCTTAGGATACTAAAGGCCTAGTTTGGGAGCTCCTTTAAGGTATCTAAGTATCCTTTTGATAGCGATGAGGTGAGACCCCTTGGGAGCAGCTTGATATCTTGCACATATGTATGTAGCAAACATGATATCAGGTCTGCTTGCAGTGAGATACATTAGAGATCCAATGATTGCCCTGTACTGATGCTTATCAGTATCCTCCCCCTCAGAGTTAGGACAAAGATTGTGATTTATTTGTATAGGTGTCTTAGCCGGCTTGCAGTCTTTCATCTCAAATCTTTCTAAAATGTCCTTGACATATTTAGATTGATTTAGTAAGAAGCCATCTTCCATCTGCTTCACTTGAATTCCCAGAAAGAAATCCATCTTTCCCATGTAACTCATTTCAAACTTTTTCCTCATGATGCTTTCAAAGTCTTTACACATTTGGTCATTTGAGGAGCCAAATATGATGTCATCAATATAGAGTTGAACAAGCAACATGTCCTTCCCTAATCTTCTTATGAACAATGTCTTGTCTATTGTGCCTCTGGTGTAGTTCTTTAGAAGAAATTGAGACAATGTCTCATACCACATCCTTGGTTCCTGATGCAGCCCATAGAGAGCTTTATCTAGTTTGCACACATAGTGGGGGTGCTGTGGGTCTTCAAAGCCAGGTGGCTGACACACATAGACTTCTCTGTCGATGTTCCCATACAAAAATACACATTTGACATCAAGTTGATACACTGTGAAGTTCTTGGATGCAACAAAAGCAAGAAATATTCTTACAGCCTCAAGTCTTGCAACAGGTGCAAAAACTTCAGTGTAATCTATTCGTTCCTCTTGTGTGTATCCTTGAACTACAAGTCTAGCTTTATTCTTGATAATCAAACCTCTATCATCATTTTTGCTTCTGAATACCCACTTTGTGCCAATAGGTACTGACCAGGTGGCAGTGGGAACAGATTCCACACCTTTTGCCTTTTGAATTGAAGCAATTCCTCTTGCATTGATTCAACCCAATTGTTGTCTTTGAGGGCCTCTTCTACCTTTTTGGGTTCCACTTGAGAGAGAAAGTATGAGTACATGCAAATATTCTCATTGTAAGTTTGTCTTCTGGTCCTCACACCTTCTGAGACATCCCCAATGATGTTTTCAGCTAGATGAGTGTTATGAATCCTGATTCTGGGAATAACATCTAGTTACATAGATAGATCCAGATTTGAATGATTCATATCAGAATTGTTAACATTGGTTCCAACTGAATTTTCTATTTCATTCAATGAAGATTGATTGAATGAATGAGTAACATCATCAAAAGTGTTCTGTTATAAGATAGCATCAACAGTTGCCTGTTCCTCCAGATAGCTATCTTTAGTAGCTTGGTGTTGAGAAATTAAGTTATCATCTGAAATGACTTGATGCTCATTCAGTTGACAACTTGTTGAAGCTCCATTGTTTCCTAAGAGATTCAGACTTTCAAGGCTTGCAGTGGTGGGAGCTTGTTCTTCATTCCTTCTAGGAGAATTTGGAATAGGTCTGGGCAACTCAAATATTCTATCATCATCAGAGTCACTTTGAGTTCCTGTTCCAGCTGAAACATTCTCACAAGATTGTTTAGAATAGTTGGGAAACAATTCTAAGTTGAACATATGGTCAGGACCATTTCCCTTAACACAAGAAGTGTGCTCATTTACAACTATATTGGATGACTCCTCAAATTGTTGATTCTTTATGTTATATACTCTATAAACTTTGGAGCTTGAAAAGTATCCAATAAAGATAGCATCATCTGAATTTTCAGCAAATTTTGCCAAATTGTCTTTGTGTTAAGTATGGTGCATCTACTGCCAAAGGACCTTAAAGCCAATGAAAAGTGGCCTCTTGTTCCAGAACTCATAAGGGGTCTTTCCATGGGGCTTAACAATGAGAACCCTGTTCTGCACATAGAATGCAGTGCTGAGTGCCTCTGCCCAGAAAGTTAGAAGCAGCTTTGAATTAGCTAACATGGTTCTTGCAGCCTCAATAAGTGTCCTGTTCCTCCTCTCAGCAACACCATTCTATTAAGGAGTTCTAGGAGCACTATATTGTCTGGCAATCCCTTTTGAGTTACAGAATGAGTCAAGAACTTGATTCTTAAACTCAGTCCCTTGGTCACTTCTGATTATTTTTACTTTGTGATTAATTTGATTTTATATCTTAAGAATAAAAGATTTTAAAGTTTCAGCTGTTTCATCCTTAGTTCTTAAGAAGAATACCCATGTAAATCTAGTAAAATCATCAACTATCACAAAGCAATATGATTTTCTTCCAATCTCATTATTCTTGTAGGACCAAATAGATCCATGTGCAATAAGTGTAATGGAGTAGTGATAGAGTTAACTTCTTTGGGTTTATGAGATGCCCTATGTTGCTTCCCTTTCAGACAAGCAACATAGTTGTGTTTGAAGAGAAACTCCTTTTTAGGCATACCATGTACCAAGTTATTTTTAGCCAAGTTATTCATTGTCTTAAAATTAACATGACATATTCTTTTATGGCAAAGAGTTGACTCATCACTATTTGCTTTGGAAAGAAAGCATGATACTTCACCCAGTGGGAAAGCATTGTTCATGTCCAGCTTGTACATATCCCCTTTCCCGGGAGATCTAAGAAGAACCAATTCCTTAGGAATTGTTATCCCGGGTTTGAGGATAATGCACTCATGTTCTAAGAAAATCATTTGATGCTGTACATATCCCCTTTCCTGGGAGATCTAAGAAGAACCAATTCCTTAGGAATTGTTATCCCGGGTTTGAGGATAATGCACTCATGTTCTAAGAAAATCATTTGATGCTTTTGGTCACAAAGTTGAGAAACACTTAAAAGATTGTATTCAAGCAATTTGACAAAGTGTACTTTGTCAACTACTAACTTACCATTGGACATATTACCTGTACCAGAGATGTATCCTCTGGCTTCACCTCCAAAATGACCAGGACCTCCATCATAATTGGGAAATTGTTGAAGAAGAGATCTGTTCCCTGTCATGTGCCGGGAGCATCCACTATCCACAATCCAAATGTTTCTATTTTTATCATATGGATGTCCCTACATAAAGGTGAAACAGTTAGTTTTTATTGGAAACCCAAGCCTTATTGGTCTTGGGTTCTTCCAATGATGATAACACAATTGAACCAAAGTGTAAGCATGTGGGTTCAATAGTAGTTTGGGAAGAGGAGGTTTGACCTACAACATCTTCTTTGATTTTCCATTCCATCCTTTGGTTGATCATTGAAGATGAGCTTGATGAAGCTTGAGTACTAGAGCATTCTTCCGAAGTTTCTTTCTCTTCAGAAAGAGCTTTCAGACCATTCTCTTCCGAAGCAGTATTCTTTTTGGAAGGTTTGAGAGGTGCTTTCTTGTTCTTCGGAATTCTTTTTGGTTTCTCTTCCGAAGATACTTTTCTTTCGGAAGAAGATGTTCCTTCTGAAGGTAGCTTGGCTTCAGAAGACTGCTTTCCTCTCTTCAATCTTTGGATCTGGTTATGTGATCCAAGTGTGACACCTTCCTTGGCTGCTCCTTTTCTTATCCTGTTTGCATAATGTGTGCTTGCAGGATTATAGAAATAATCCTTGGCCATGTGGTTGTGCAGACCACACATTATGCATTCAGTGTTTGCTTTGGTGGGACATGTAGATTGTTGCTTCTTGGTCTTCTTTTCCTTTTCCACAGCGTTTTCTTTTTGCTTCAAATCCTTTAGTTGGATGGGAGTACTGGTACTATACTCCTGTCCTGAATCTGAGTTTCTAACCATTTGGAATCTAGCTGAGATGAAAACACCCTTTTGTCTTGGGTCAATTTTCAGTTTGGACTCAGCCACCTTCTTGGCAGTTATCTTGGCTGCTTGAATCTTATTCTTTCTTTGTTTGGTGGTGAAAGATTTGTTCTCAGCTATGAGGATGAGGTTTTCTACCTTGTCCTTCTCTGTGGTAGTGGTGGGAACCATTTTTGCATCACTCATACTCTTAAGAGATGGTGGGTTAGCAGTTGGAACCTCTTGCTCATCAGTACCACATCTTGGCTGTCTAATAGACACATAAGAATGTGGTGGAGCAGTTTCA
>BJCO01765851.1:0-19394 GCA_018326465.1 Flaveria floridana | reverse complement strand
AAGTGTCACCTGATCATCGATTTATAGCATACACTATGTATGACAAGGACAATGATTTCTTTAAGTTATGTGTTAGGGATTTGAATTTGGGTTCCCTTTGTAGTAAGCCACAAGCTAATTGGGTTTCTAATGTGGTGTGGGCGAAAGGGGGTCAAGCATTGCTATATGTTGTTACTGACCAAAACAAGAAGCCTTCCAGGTTAGCTGTATAGCATACGTCTTTTGCAGGCCTCTTTATGAAAAATGATGATTATGTATGTAATGACACTTTTTTTTCTTTATTTTATGAATTAGATTATATTGTAGTATGCTTGGTTCGAAGGATGAAGATGTGATGCTCTTAGAAGAACCAGGCGAAAATGTGCATGTTAACATTAGGCATACCAAAGATTTTTAGTTTGTGACTGTAAATGTATTTTCAACTACATATTCAAAGGTATTCTCTTCATTGACTTTTATTTGTATACTTTTCATTCTTTCAACAAGCATTTGACGTGCAACTGTGTTTTAGGTTTATCTGATTAATGCAGCAGATCCTTTATCTGGCCTGACCCTTGTTTGGGAGTGTGAGGCTTGTGCACATTGCATTATTGAGCATCATCAAGGCCACCTGTATCTTTTCACCAATGCTGACAGAGGTGGGCAGTCTGTTGATTGTCATTATCTCCTTCGTAGTCATCTATACTCTTCTGGTCCTAGAAAGTGGGAGGTTAGTCTCAGATGAATGAATAATACTAGAGGTGGCAAACTGGACGGGTTAGATGGGTTGGGTAAGGGTATAAATGGGTAACTTCTGCACGGGTTGAAATGGATTGATTCTGATTGACCTGAAATACTGTGTGTACTGAAAGTTTACTTTTTTCTACTGAGTTAAAAATGCATCTGAGGCCCGGGGTGCCCTGAGGCGATGGTCTTGCGCTTCTGTCTGCATGAGGCATCAGACATACATGAGGTGTATGTGAAAAATGCTTGAGGTTTATGCATTGGGGGCCCTCTTGTACATGGGCTGATGTGTGTGCCTCAGCTTGGGACTATCGCCTCGGTGCGCCTCACACTTCTTAAAACCTAAAAATAGTTGGTGTGTAGAGTATTAAAAAATTTGACTATTTGAAGAAATTGATTTGAGGATGCTTTATGCACTACAAATAAGGGTCTGCAACCTTTGACTCATTGAGCCATTTCTTTTAAAGGTAGTTCTTCATTTGACCCGAGATAGAAGCATAACCTGAATCGACCTGTGCATAATAAATTGAAAATCAAACTTGCCATCTCTAAGTTAAACATATGTGCCTTTTTCATGATTTGCGTATATCTCCTAGATTGTTCGTCTGTTTGAACTTGTATTCCTTTTTTTTGCTTGTAGAATGTATTTATTGATGACAAACACTTGACCATCGAGGATGTTGACTTCTGTAACTCACACTTGGTACTTATCATCCGAGAGGGTGGAAGATTCAGGCTTTGTTCAGTTGCACTGCCTATGACAAGCAGTATGGTATTATGCTCTAAGAAACATCCTTTTATAGATTTTATGATGATTAATCTTCCAAGTATGTTACTGTTATTTACTCTCTGTAACCACATTACGATCCCTCCCCTGTGTAACAGGATGCAGTCCATCTCAGAGAGTTATATCCCAATTTTCTACCTCTTCCAGAATCTGTTTCCCAGATTTCGCCTGGAACAAATTATGACTTTTATTCCTCAATCATGCGATTTACAATTTCGTCACCTGTGGTATGTTTACTCATAGCTGACTACTGTCCCCCCAATTTTTCTTTCTTTTTGAAAGCATCATCTAATATGCATGTATGTTGTTGTAAGTTTGAATCGAGTATTGGATATAACATACAAATATATTCAATCTGATTCAAAGGTTATTGTCATGGTCACGCCCTTTTTTAATGTTCTGTATGTGATGATTTGTCCTTACAATTTGGAAACCATAATCAATAAAGAAATAGCGTATACAGTCACACAGATCAGCAAATCTGATTACGGTTAATATGTACAAAGAGTGCTGAGTTGTTTTTTTGCTTTATAGCACCTAGCTTTTCTAGGAGGTATGATGCTCTCCTAGTCTTTTTGCAGATGCCTGATGCAGTGGTTGATTATAATTTATCAAATGGTAAGTGGGAAATTATTCAACAACATAACTTGCTCCGTGAAAGGACCCGTGTTTTGTATGGTACCGCTTCTGCTGGTATGGATATATCAGCCAACAATACCGAAGTTAATAAAGAAAATAATCAATCTTGGAATGATCTCTCTGAGTTTTATGCTTGTGAACAACATGAAGTTATTTCTTTTGATGGAGTAACAGTTCCTTTAACTGTCGTTTATTTACACAAAAGAAAAAAAGGAGGTCAAAATCCCGGGTTGCTTCATGGACATGGTGCTTATGGTGAATTACTTGACAAAAGGTGGCGTAGCGAGTTAAAAAGCCTTCTGGATCGTGGTTGGGTTGTTGCATATGCTGATGTTCGGTCAGTGTTACGTAAATTTTCATATATATAGAAAAACAAAAAATCAATGAGAAATTATTTTTTGATGTTCTTGCATGGTTTGCTTCTCAGGGGTGGAGGTGGCAGAGGAAAGAGATGGCATGAAGATGGTCGATGTACGAGAAAACATAATTCAGTTAACGATTACATATCATGTGCGAAATTTCTTATCGAAAAGGAGATTGTGCACCAAAACAAACTTGCTGGTTGGGGGTATAGTGCTGGAGGACTCTTGGTTGCTTCGGCTATTAATTGCTGTCCAGATTTATTTCGTGCTGCTGTACTGAAGGTACATCATTGTATGCACATTTTGATGTTTCATTAGATATATTTATAGCTAACAATCACTTTTAACAATTGTTTTTTTATTAGGTTCCATTTTTGGACCCGGTTAATACTCTTTTCAACCCCATTTTACCCCTTACTCCTGCTGACTATGAAGAATTTGGGTACCCTGGAGAGGTTGAAGACTTTGAAGCCATGAGAAAGTTTTCACCATATGAGAATATTCAAAAGGATGTTCTTTATCCAGCTGTTTTGGTCAGCTCATCTTTCAATACAAGGTTAAATTCCAACTTTATAAAGAAATACCATAAAAATCTTAACCTAATTTTGGTGTATTAAAGTCCATTAACATGTCTAGAATGCACGTACACTTGTTATTAAAAACTAAAATAATGACTTGTTACATACAAGTCACTAAACTTGTCAAATTGCACTAAAAAGTCTCTCATCCTAATTTTGGTATAATAAAGTCCCTAAACTTGTCTAGTACGCTTGTCGAAAAACCTGTCAACGTTTGAAGAAGTGACGTTCAATGTTTTTGCATCTAATAATGTTGTTTACCATTTTCTGACCAGTTTAAGAGGTAAAGAGTCATTATTTCAATTTTTTCTATAAGTGCGCCTGTTTTAGACAAGTTTACGGACTTTAATATGTCAAAATTAGTTAAGTGACTGTTTTGTTTGTTTTTAGCAAGCTAAGGGACTTGTATCAAAATTATTTTGAGAGTTATTTTCATGTAATATGCGAAAGTATGTTGTTTTTATGATATTATAGGAACATGAATTCTTTTGTATTGTCTCCAGATTTGGAGTATGGGAAGCTGCAAAATGGGTAGCACGGGTACGTGACTACACTATTTATAATCCAGATCATCCTATACTTCTCAACTTAACGATCGATGTCGTGGAAGAAAACAAGTATCTACAGTGCAAAGAGTCTGCACTAGAGGCTGCTTTTCTCTTGAAGATAATAGATTCCTAGACACTGTCAATATAGGAGGCCAATATTGTATGTACATTTTTGTCTTTTGATTTTGGCTTTAGCAAAAGGTTGTGAAGCTTTATGATAAGTTGGTCAACTTAACTTTTGTCATCATCTAAAAGATGCCTTCTTTTTAAGACAATGTATTAAAACCATAAATCATAAAAGGTTGTCAAACATGTCTCCATTAGTTTATGTTTTTTCACTTTGTACCAATCTTTTCACCCAAAGTGTGTTACATTGGGGGTAGGTATTTTGGTTTAATTCTGGCAATACATCATTGCTATAATTCTTAAAAGAATAGAGAAGGGCCCTCTTTATGATTATCTATTTTAAATTTTGATAATTATTTATTCTTAACACCATTTAAAGACACATTTTATTATTAAATTAATCTAAGATAGAAAATCAAATATTAAACTAATGTAAAATACTAATTATTGAGATAAATATATGATTATCATTATTTGAAAGCCCTACACCATGATTCTTAGAAGAATCGAGAAGGCCCCCTTTATGATTGTTTATCTTAATTTGAAAATTATTTTCAAGCAAATTATAGTTTTAATATAAAATACTAATTATTGAGATTGTTATATAAGTTTCAATTAATTTAATCGACTAATAATTAAAAAAACATACCTTTACTTCTTTATAATCCTACTTATAATAAAAATTATTATTATGTTGTAATTTGATCATTATTTGTTCCACTAATGGTTATATCATCAATCATATCATTTAAGTCAACAGCATATGTATATGGGAAGTGATACTGCAATGATCAAAGGCATATGTAAATGGCAAACAAGGCTTGCTGGCTATGACCTACCATTCCCTTTTTAAAGTTAATGGTACAAGTTCTACATCAAATGCTTTTCAAACCCATGTCATTCTAAATATAAATTCGTAATAATTTACAATTTTCGGTCACACGAGTACGAGTAGTAGATATATCAGTATCGCGTCTGTTCTTCTCATGCATCTAGTTCTATGATTTTAAGCGCGAAGAACAGTTTAGGTTTTAACAAACATGATAAAAGAGACAGAAACCCCAAAATTTTTCTTAAAAAAACATGGAACTCGTGTACAGCAAAAATCCAACATGCCAAAAAATAGCAGTTTCAAGCAACATGATGCATATGAACCAGAAGGTGTTTTTACTCATTTGATTTGACGGTTTAACGCTTGTATCATACAGATTATGGGGATGTAAAAGCTGTTAAACCTTAAACCTGAAGCCTTCGAATTAAGGAATCAAAACTATGAAGCAAATAAAAAACATAAGAGTGAACAAATACATCAGCCTGTGTTCAAGAATGACATCAAGAGATTAAAAGATTCACATTTTAAACCTCAAAACACAAAGCAACTTATACATTATTCTTCATCTTCCACAACGGTCGAAAGACCGCCTTCGCTGAAATCTGGATTCAAGAACTTTGCAACAAAAGCCCATAGTGTATAGACATCACTAAAGTTAGTCAAAAACCCCAAAGAAGCAGTCACCACTTCAACCCTAATAAACCCGCTTTTCCCGTTATGCGCTCCGTTCTCCATTGGCTTGCAAAGCGTCGTATCTTCATGTTTTGGAGTCCCACGCTGTTGTTTTGAGCTATCCAAGATCCGTATATGACTAAGTATCCCGACACCAAGAGAGATCCCGTTTGCTTCAGCCAATTTCTGAACGATTTCAGGATTGATTAAACCTTTTTTTCTGTCTCTAACATTAAATGCAACTGATGCACCCCGTTCGTATTTGATTTTCGGCCCGTATATGTGAACCAGTGGCACACTATCTTGCTCGTCTGAACCAGGTATTCGTAACTGGAGCAGTGATGTCACGAGCCAATTGACCAAAAATCTTAATCGAAGAGTGGTCTTGTTGAGACCCAACATGTTTACATGATCAAGATGCTTACATGTGATCTCGGGTTCCCTCCTGCTTGATTCTTGACCATCACCGTAATCTCCATCACTAATATAATCATCATCTTCGGCATTTGCAGCTAGAAACTCACCACTTTTACTCTGTTCGTGTAAAGTGAACGATACCCGTCTTCCTTTGCTTCCAGGAACTTGTTCCACTTCATCGACCCCGAAAAGTCGACTACCTGGAAACCGATTCCCTTCTCTTCTTCCCAACAATCTGAATTCCCCCTCGGTTTCCCGTCTTATGGCACTTTCTTTTGCCTGAGAAGTGATTTTTGAGCTCGACCCGTTTTCCCATTTGCTCGTTTCAGTTTCTTCTTCTTCGATCTCGTGGAAAGTGTGATGATTTGGAGTATTGTTTGTTGCCTCCATGAAGTGATTTTCTTGAGGATCTTCCTTGATTCGGTCCAATTCTTGAGAAACAGACATAACAGCTGCATCAAATGACAACATCCGAGCTTCGTGGTCGTATATGGGACTATTAGCTATCTTTGAGGTCGGTTTAGGAGACGATAGCTGTTTGTTTTTGTTCCGACCCGTGAACCAAAACGGAGGCAGGGGAGAAGTTGAAGCCCCCTGCTTATTATTCACCTGACCGCCACCATAATCCGACCCAATTGGGCTCTGCCCAAGATCAATCCATAACGAGTTATCAGATGACTCGTCTTCACTAAAAACTGGACTCTTCATCACCTCACCAACCGAAAAGGTCTCACTTTCTTCAAAAATGGTGTAGTCTCTATCAGACATGTTATCATGCTCCATTTCAGTATCAAACACTTCTCTCACTTGGGCCGAAGTGTATGCACCAGAAAACGCAGGTAACTGCGGGCCAGGTCGACTCTCAGACGTTACATCAGCATTCCCGCCAACCTCATCATCTTCAATCCCAGCCAATCCTGGGATTCCATCAACTGAATCACTCAAGTATAAAGGAAAAACCGGGCTGATCTTAACTATACCAGAACCGGCATGGCCCGATTGATTTTGAAGACTTCTTATCACTGATCTCTTAATGAGCAGACACCCAAATCCAGTCGGGTCAAACCCAAAAACCCTGTAAAAAGAAGTGATGATAAAATCAGGCCGAAAAAGTGATAACCCGAGTGAATCCATGTCTTTAGGACCCAAAGCCCCTGCATCAAGCAACACATGCCAATTGTTTTGCTGAGCCAAAGCCATCCACTGATAAGAATATTTAGCACCCGTAACTCTCGACTGCACAGGGAAAACAAACAAACCAACAGCCGAATCTTTCTTCTTCTTCTTTTTGTTTGAAATTTGCTTTCGTAAATCAGTAGAACAGAGCTTAAGCGTTGGCCATTTGAACCAAGCACTCTGAACTTTAGCACCTTTATCTTTAGCACTCTGAGCCATCCAATTAACCGACTGGCTCTCGTGATCAAACATTGTTAATAACTTTTTGTTTGTGTGAAAAGGGTATGATTCTGCTAGAAGTTTAAAAGCAGAACCTCTACTGACTGTGAAAACAAGACCGTATTCGTGTTCAGGGATGTTTAAGTAATCCATAATCCGAGTCTTTATATCATGTTCTACGGTTCCTTTCTCAGCACCACCATAAAGAGCATGATTACTCAAATTTGCAGTTATTTCAGATAAACTAAATGTAGATGACTCCCAATAATGAACTGTTTGCAGAAATGAAAACAACCCGAATCCGCAATAATCTAGGCATACCTTAGGAACAGATTCAGATAAATGGGAATAATCATCTGACCTCAAATGATCAACCTTTTCTGTAGATTGATACTTTGGATACATTGTGAGGAACTTGGAGAACGACTGATGGAGATCAGGGATCGATTCTTCGGTTTCAAATGTTCGATCAGCAGCAAGTGCAGTTGCTCTGAGGAATTCTTTCTGAGTTTCGAGTCTTGCGAGAGACCGAGATCTTCCCAATGCTTCATCTTGATTGTTTGCTGCAGATTCAGAGTCAATATCCTGAGATTTAACAAGTGACCCATTTTCAGAAGCTTCTTCAAGAGCTTCTCTGAGCTTGTGTTCTTGTAATCTTCTTAGAACTGAGGGGTTTTTCTTGATTTCATCTGGTGAATAAGGGTTTTCAGACCCATTTTTCTTTTTGCTTTTTTTGTCCAAGATCAAAGCAGCACAGTGAGAAATCGGCTTCCATAGTGAAAGATGCATCAAATCAGCTTATGCTCATAAGAAAACTCAACTCACCAAAGAATTTACCACCAACAATGAAAGTGTTGGTTTATTTACACAAAGTCAAATCCTAATTCCCACAAAAAAGCAAAAGGGAATCAACTTTACAACATTCCAAAATCAAACAATCTGTCTTAAATAACCCAAACCCTACTTGATCAATACCAATTAAACCCAGATGATGAACACATCTCAGAGAACTACAAGATTAATGTCAGAGAAGAAGGTGAGGAAGACAAAAGATACAATCTTGAAGCTTGAATAAGGTCAACGCATCTGTCTACAGTTGAACACATGGAAAATCAAGAAGAACATGAAAGATTGTAAGTCAAAAACCCCCACGACAAATTGCAAACTTTCGAATCAAGATTCAAGAAAATTCGAGTCCCTACACACAGAAACCGAAGAAAATTGAAACCCAAGATCCACAAAGAATGATGAAGAAGAAAAAGGGTCAAAGGGAAAGAAACCCTAATTTTGAAATCGAGAAATCTTGAAAAAGCCCCAATCTTTCTCTCTCAAAGCTCGAGTGTAGAAGATGAGGGTCAATAAAAGCAAACCCACCAGATCAATGGCCCATTTACTTCAGTTGTTAATCCGAAAACATACCTCTATGATTGATGATGACCCAGTGTGTGTATTTGTGTGTGTAAATTGACTCTTTCTGTTTCTTGGGGGTGTGGCTATTAACTCCACAATGCACATGAGTTCCAGCAAGTGGCATGAGTCTTGGCTTATTTTAACCAACACCCTACTTACTCTGTTATTGTCACTTTTTATATTTTATTTCAATATTTATCATATCACTTAAATTAAATACCAAAACTTTATGAATGAAAGTCAATAGGAATGTTGAAAATAGGATATTAATGACTTATTTATTTAAAGTCCACCCTGTGTTGAGATTATGTCATTAATATTTTTATATTAATTATTATGAATTTTATTAATTTGACATGATTTTCTAGAAAAGTATTTCTGTATGAAAAATAAAAGCAAATGTATATAAAATATAGTTTAAGGAAAAATGATTAAATGTCAAAGATTCATCCAGTGATCAACACATCACCTAATTGTAATTATATTTCATAAATGTAATTCATCTGCAAAATAAAGAAAGTTAGATTGTGCGATAGCGTGAGGAATTGTTATCGAAAATTCATGGGAACTCACATGACAAAAGATATCAGGAAAAACATAGCTTGTTAAAGTAATTTTTAAAGGGTTAAAGACAAGGCTAGTGGAAGATGGATACCTAAGACTTCCACTAGATGAATCCAAACACTTACTAGTATGCTACATTTAAAGGTTAAAAAGTTGATTATTTCACAATAAAAACTGGCAAAAAGTTATAAAAGTGCATCTCTTTCATTATAAAACTAATTAATAAATAGAAAGGATCAACTAAAAAGTTATATATTTCATACTATAATTTATAGTTTTAATTCGCATGTGAGAGCATTACTAGTCGATTCAACATGTATATTATGCTACTTGTGTTGGTGGCCTAGTGATAACGAGGTTCAAAAAAATATTTGAAAAATACCACAACTTAAATCTTTACATAAAATAGTTTAATAAGTAATATAATTTTAGAGTAGAGTATATAAATACGTAAGATGTCGTTCTGAAATAAATAAATAAATAAAATTGTGTATATTATTATTATTGTTTATGACAGATTACATGTTTACTCTACTTTATATATGACATAATAGAGTAATAGACCACACTTTCAATCTCGGGTTAATATATGGAATTTTTTTTATCACTTTATTATTTAACAAATATTATAAATGATAAAAATGATGGTCAGTGTATATTTTCAAAGATTTAATTATTATCTGAAAATATGTTAATTTCTAAATCATATAAATATTTCATATATGATGATTCTAACACATAACACACGCATAATAAAAACAATTTTTAACGATAATTAAACTTACCTTTAATTCTATATCGCTTGTTTATGATGCAATAAGAGGACAACCTGCAACACAACATTGATATAGTTTGCCAATAGTCCTTAATGCATATGAAAAAGTATTAATGTAATTATATTGGTGGGGGTGCAATGGGACCTTACTCTGTATCTCATATGCTATGGTACAGTGATATTTGTTCAAGGTCAAATATTAGCTGGCTAATAAAAGCTATTTTCTGTCCTTCTCAGACTTCATCCCATAATTATTTTAACTTATAATTTCATTATATATAAATATGTTTCCAGAAGAAAAGTTATATATACAAGTCAAAACTAACGTTAATACGATTAAAATGGTAAATTTAGTAAAAAAAATAAGGCAAGTGGAATCTGATAATACAGATTTTTCAATTGTTTATTACAAAGTAAACTACAAAATCGTCCAAACGACATATCATGTTGTTGAAAATACTTATGAATTTTGTTCCCACTGTATACATATGTTTCCAGAAGAAAAGTTATATATACAAGTCAAAACTAACGTTGATATGATTAAAATGGTAATTTTAGTAAAAAAATAAGGCAAGTGGAATTTGATAATACAGATTTTGCAATTGTTTATTATAACGTAAGCTACAAAATCGTCCAGTACATATCATGTTGTTGAAAATACTTATGAATTTTGTTCCCACTGTCATTGTTTATATTTACTTTTAGTTTCTGGTCGCATAAACTTAACATCTCAGTTATTAAGCATGTTAAAACCAATAAATATGATGTACTAATTTTTAGTTATTTAAATTAATTAGAAATAGAAATTCAGCCCGCGCGATGCTCCACATATACAAACTAACAGATAATATCGAATCATCATCAACAACCTCTCCTAACATCACTCTCAATTAGTTGTGAATAATATGCAGTTAAGTTATTGTTATACTTTCCTCGTATTTCTCCTTCTAATTAGTCATGTAATTTGTATATAATAAGATGTAATCTCTCAAATAATTAAGAGATAATTCCCTGACTTACACAAACCTTGTTATTTGTATTGTGATAGTAACATTAACATGATTAAATACATAAAAAACATATGAAATTACGGCGACTCAATCCGGAGATCAAAACATAGATATAAAAAAGTTATATAACGATAGTGATGTCTTCGACCGGTATTAGTTTTGTTATTCACTGTTCCAACACGTTACCGCATATCGATATGACCTACGATACCAAAAAAAAATCATATTTTGAATACAACTTCGTTTTTAACAAACCTTGTTATTTGTATTGTGATAGTAACATTAACATGATTAAATACATAAAAAAACGTATGAAATTACGGCGAATCAATCCGGAGATCAAAACATAGATATAAAAAAGTTATATAACAATAGTGATGTTATTCGACCGGTATTAGTTTTGTTATTCACTGTTCCAACACGTTACCTCATATCGATATGACCTACGATACCAAAAAAATACCATATTTTGAATACAACTTCGTTTTTAACAAACCTTGTTATTTGTATTGTGATAGTAACATTAACATGATTAAATACATAAAAAAACGTATGAAATTACGGCGAATCAATCCGGAGATCAAAACATAGATATAAAAAAGTTATATAACAATAGTGATGTTATTCGACCGGTATTAGTTTTGTTATTCACTGTTCCAACACGTTACCTCATATCGATATGACCTACGATACCAAAAAAATACCATATTTTGAATACAACTTCGTTTTTAACAAACCTTGTTATTTGTATTGTGATAGTAACATTAACATGATTAAATACATAAAAAAACGTATGAAATTACGGCGAATCAATCCGGAGATCAAAACATAGATATAAAAAAGTTATATAACAATAGTGATGTTCTTCGACCGGTATTAGTTTTGTTCTTCACTGTTCCAACACGTTACCGCATATCGATATGACCTACGATACCAAAAAAACATACCATATTTTGAATACAACTTCGTTTTTAGCAAAATTATACGGGACGTAAAGAAAATTTTTTATTAAAACACCACCACATAATTTCAGAAAAAAACAAAACCAAAAACAACCATATAAGAAACATCCCTTTGTGACGACTAAACCTACCACAATTTGCGACTCAACCTACCGCCATTCGCATCTTGCTCTTTTGGCGATTGCTCCTACACAATTCTCATCGTCAGAAATAAAAATCCAACCTCCCTTTGATTCATCTTCTCACTTGACCTACATGGACACATTAAGTAAAGATCTAATGAACTAGAACACTTCTCTTTGTGTGTGTGTGTGTGTTGGGGGGGGGGTGTTATAGGTTTTAAATTTTAGACAACACAAAAACCTTTTGGTGATCTCGAGACCCGAGTAGCTTGCGAGCCGGCTTGACTTATTTACACACACCGCTGGCGGTTATACCTAGGTCGGAAATTACGTTTGTAACCATTCTTTATGACTGAAATACTCTTGCGACCAGAACTTCGTCGCAAATATAGCTACTGATTTTGCAAGTAGATATTTTTTGCGGCTGATTTTACAATCCAACATTTAGCGATTGAGATTGCGACTTAAAACTTTTGCGACTGAATTTGTGACCAAACTAATAGCAACTGGGTCTACGACTAAAACTATTTGCGACCAAAACCTTTTGTGATCATTCTTGCAACAAAGCTGTTAGCGACCGAAGTTGCGATTGAACGTGTTGCATGTTACCTAGGAGCTTAAACATGTCACATGGTACCTAGGCGCTACTTGGAATGTCCCGTGTTGTGTGTGGGTCACACCCTCCTCCATTATGACTACATACTACATAGAAATGGAAACTACGTACTCTTAAACTTTTGAAATTTTATCAAATACAAATTAAAGTACGTAAAGAACTAGTTTAATATACTGCATAAGTAATCAGTTCTAAAAGATCTTTAGAGGTTTTATAAATTCATTCTAACATTTTCATCAAATTATTTAGTTTTATTATTATTAATTTTTTTAATAACCTTCCAAATTTGAAAAGTTAAAACCCTATCTTTATTTGATCATCCTCATGTGCATTAGGAGATTGTTGACTAGACAACGAGTTAAAGCTAAAAAGGACAAGAAACCAATAAGGGATCATAAATATTACCATGCATAAATTTAGTTTGTTACAATCTAAAAGCATGAGTGACTCTTTGACTAAACAATTGATCGAGATTCTAGTATGAAAAAAAAACAAATAAGATTACAAAAATAAAACAGAAAGAAGACAAACGAAACAAATGAAAAAGACGAACCAAAAGTTGAGACTATGCAAAATAATCTAGTCCATGGTCAACTCCTAATAGTGGTCCAAGAAGGCATTTTTAAGATATGTGTGTAAGAATTACGTCATGTGGTTTTCTAAGGGACGATTATCAAAGTGATTTATTGATGCGGGCCCAAGTGTTAAAGACCGAGCCTTAATGTTTTTGGAGGTCCAAGACCGAGCTGCACGAAAATGGACCTAACCTGGGTTATGAGCCTCTGTTATTTTTCTAGAATAAGACCTCTAAATGGGTTTTTTGCCCATTTTTATGTTTTTTTCTAGTTTTTCGGGTTTGTTTTGGGCTTTTGTTTGGCCCATGGTTGTTTGTTTTAGGTCCGTTCGAATTTTAGTTTCTTATTTAAGTTATGTTAATGTAATGTGGAATGACATTCGATCAATTTTGAAAATAAAAGTTGTCTTTTTTAAATTCGTGACTCTTGGGGTCGAATTTGGGGGTTTGGGTGAAGATCATCACGGGTATTCGCAGAATCAACGTGTTTGAACTTCGATTTCGTTCTGTGCGCTACATCAGTTATTGTTAGAAACAAAAACAACAAACTAATATACAACTCGCTCTTTAACTATTACCCCGTTTCCTTCTTGCATTCTTTCTTTCCCAAAAGAATAACATGAGCTGTGTGCGCAACCGAATAAGTCTTTTAGAGAAAACATAGACGAAAAGTTTAAAATTTAAAAACGATGAAATATTAAAAAGAGATTGATGGTTGGAGCACGATTGTTAATCAAATTCATATATAAATGTGAATCTTTTGTTATTAAAGTTGTAATTATAATTTAGTTTCATTATTTGATAACTATAATAAACTTTTCTGATATTTAAAACTTCCATTTCAAAAAAAAATAATATTGAGATGTAGTTTAAAAAATATTATAATAATTAAAAATTATTATATTAAGTTATTGTCAACGATACGAGATACAAGTCATGCAAATTCATGTTGTAGCACTCGCGAGCGATTTTTTTTTTTGCAATCGAACATGGTTGTGTATCACTGAGTCAACGATATTACGATACGTGAAAAAGTATCGCCAACTTAATGATATTAGGTGACGACGATGTCATCATTTTTTAATGGCGTTTGGACTACCCCATATACCCGTGTGATCCTTTTTGAGATGAGATATCAACCGTTCATACTAATTTTGACGTTCCAGACTAGACTCACCCAAAAAACCATCAACGAGAAAATTTATCACTGTAATAAAACCTCCTTGAGTCAGGTTTGAACCTGATACTTTGAAGATCCCATGTCCAACCCATATCGTCATGCCATTAGCATCCTCTAATAGGTGAAAACACTCCTAAAATAAAAAGTCAATGGCTATTTTTATAAAATGATTTGGTCAAATGACTATTCTCATAATTTTCCTATTCAATTCCTCATCAAAGCTTACATTTTATTGATAGGACGTGACTAAGCGTAGAAAAGACGATACACCAGAGTAGCTTCATGTACGATGGGAATTTAAACCACGGCAGGAGAAAAGGCGATACATTCATTGAAAACGTATGCTTTACTAACAGTCATAACCCTTTGCTATGTGTTATTAGAGCACTTATCGTAGGTTCTCCATACACATCTCTATAATTTAACTAATAATAATTAATTTTTAAATTTATCTCTCATTTTTCAAAAACCTTTCATATTTTATTCCCCATATATATTCTTAATCTAATTAAATAATATTTTTTAATATTTTTTAATATATAATTTTTTTTCTTCCATTCATAACCACTTATAAATAATATTAACAAATATATATGTGGATGAATAGTAACCCCTCAATTATAATGGAATGTTATAAATTCCTCAAAAATATAAATGATAGAGATGAAGATGGGCACCTAATGTGATTGTAAAATTGTATGATTTTCATATTTCCTATATAATTTATAGATGGTGGAAGTCAATAAGGGAATTGATGTGAATGTTTTTAGCTACTAAAATGACTACAATGGTGTGTCATTATTTAAAAAGTAGCTAGTTTGTAATTTTATGTAAACAACCATTTGCAAAAACAAGATGTCAAACTCTTTTACATCATTAGGTCTTTTTATAGAACTTATTTTAATAAAGAAACAACAAACAAAACTGTTGAAAGAGTATATTCAAACAAAAGTAAATTACATCTCCAAGCAAAGTAAATTGCATCTCTGTAAAGCAAAAGAAAATAGTATTTATACAAATACATAGTGAACCATATCATATTCTGTTTGAACTCCATGAACAAAGCTTCTAAACTAACTTTCAACCTAACAAAACAAGCCCCAAGTTTCACTTCACAAATACAAACAATGCACCAAGATTATGTCCGCAAACGATCCGATTCGTACCCAAAACAGGCTGTTTTTTATGCACAAATCAATTGTCTTTGTCTTCAACGACAGTCGAGAGTCCATACTCTCTGATAAAAGACGGATTAAGGAATCGCGCGATAAAAATCCATAACTTATACACATCATCAAAGTTAGTCAAGAAGCCTAGAGAAGCAGTCACGACCTCGGCTCTAACCAACCCACCACCATCGTGTTTCTCACCATCCATTGGTCTGCATAGTGTCGTGTCAGCAAGATCCATCTGCCCATGGTTCTGTATGATCTTTACATGACTAAGTATCCCGACACCAAGGGAAATCCCATTTGTTTCAGCTAACTTTTGAACGATTTCAGGACTGAATAAACCGCGGTTTCGGTTTCTAACGTTAAATGCCACGGACGCACCCCTTTCGTACTTTATTTTGGGACCGTAAATGTGAACAAGTGGGACTGAACCGTTGGGACCAGGTAATCTTAGCTGAAGTAGCGATGTCACGAGCCAATTGATCAAAAACCGCAGCCTGAGTGTGGTCTTATTGAGACCCAACATGTTTATGTGATCAATATGCCTGCATAATATCTCAGGTTCCCTTCTATCTGATTCTAACTCAAACCCTTCATAATCATCTTCCATGTGTTCCAAAGGTTGTGAAAATGTAAAATCTTCAATTTCTTCGAAACCGAATGATACACGCTTATTATCTTCCCGACCGCCAAGTAACCTGAAATCACCTTCGGTTTCTCTTTGTAAAACTGCATTCTCGTTCCCGTTTGGTATCTTTACTTCACATTCCTCTTGTATCTCCTGACTCTCAACATTCTTCTTCTTTTCTTGAGTTTCTTTATCGACAATCTTGACTGCATTGTTAAAAGACAAGACTTTGGATAAACGGGATTGAGATTCAACCGGGCTCTGCCCCAAGTTAATCCACAACGAATTGTCGGATGATTCATCTTCACTAAAAACAGGACTTTTCATAACCTCACCAACTGAAAAACTGCTTGTTTCTTCGAAAATGGAGCTGCTTCCGTCTTTATCCGACCCATTACCATGATCCATCTTGGTATCAAACACATCCTTTACCTGAGACGCAGTGAATGCACCCGAAAAGGCTGGTAACTGAGCTCCAGGTTGATTCTCCGATAACCCGTCTCCTTTTCCACCAACTTCAACATCATCGATCCCAGAAAACCCCGGGATTCCATCAATGGAATCACCGGAGTACAGAGGAAAAACCGGGCTGATCTTCACAATGCCAGAACCAGCATGACTGGATTGGTTATGAAGGCTTCCTATTACTGATTTCTTGATGAGAAGACACCCGAATCCAGTCGGGTCAAAACCAAAAACTCTATAAAACGAGGTGATGATAAAATCGGGCCTAAATAGTGATAACCCGAGGGAATCCATATCTTTAGGACCCAATGCCCCTGCATCAAGCAACACATGCCAGTTGTTCTGTTGGGCCATTGCCATCCACTGATATGAATATTTAGCACCTGTAACTCTAGATTGAACAGGAAACACGAAAAGCCCGGTGGCTGAATCTTTTTTCCTCTTTTTCTTGTTTGAAATCAATTTTTTAAGGTGTGCTGAACATGGGTTAAGTGTAGGCCATTTGAACCAGGCGCTCTGAACTTTTGCCCCCTTTTCTTGTGCACTCTGAGCCATCCAGTTAACCGATTGACTCTCGTGATCGAACATCGTTAACAGTTTCTTATTCGTATGAAAAGGGTAACATTCAGCTAGAAGTTTAAAAGCAGAACCTCTACTTACAGTGAAAACAAGACCATATTCATTCTCAGGGATGTTTAGATAATCCATAATCTTACTTTTTATATCATGTTCAACAGTGCCTATCTCTCCACCACCATAAAGGGCATGATTACTCAAATTTGCAGTTATTTCAGATAAGCCAATTGTTGAAGATTCCCAATGATTAACAGTTTGAAGAAATGAAAACAACCCAAATCCACAATAATCAAGACATACCTTTGAAACAGTTTCAGCCAAGTGAGAATACTCATCAACCCTCAATTGATCAATCTTTTCTGATGATTTATACTTTGGGTACATCTTCAAGAACTTTGAGAAAGCTTCATTGAAATCAGGTATGGAGTCTTGAACCTCAAATGTCCTATCAGCAGCAAGAGATGTAGCTTTTAAGAACTCTTTTTGAGCTTGTAATCTTGCTAGTGATCTTGATCTTCCCAAGCTCTTATCTTGAATATCAATGGCTTCTGAAGAATCCATATTTTGGGATTTGATGAGACACCCATCTTCAGATGCTTGTTCAAGAGCTTCTTTGAGTATATCTTCTTGTAATCTTCTAAGAACAGATGGCTTTCTGTTGATTTCATCTGTTTTATGATGACACCCATCTTTCTTTCTGTTCTTTTTATCAGAAATTAAAAAAGAACAGTGAGAGATGATGGGTTTCCAGAGTGAAATATGCATCAATCTTGAAACTTATGAACTCAATGTGTTGAATGATGATTGATAATAGAAAGAAGAAAGATGGGTCTTGTGTGATTTTGTTTGTTTGTGTTTATCCCATCTAATTCCACTGAAAAAGCAGAAAAAACATTAAAGACTGAAACCCTAGGTATAAAAAAGCAAAAGTTATCAACTTTGAAGGATTTTCAGAATCAAAACCTTTGATTCAAACTTCAAAACCCAAAATTGAGGAGGGAAACAATAAATACCATCACCTACACAAAAGGGTTTGCTTTAAAAGAGAGTATAAATTCAAAAAACACACACAACACCAAGAACACACAGTCAAGAAAGTTATAAACATGCATACAGAGGGAGTGAAGATGACTGTTGAAGAGTAAAGTAATTGCAAATTGGTCCTTTAAATCTTCAACGGGCATCTTTAACTCTAATTTAATGCAGAACCTTTCGCCATAAATCTTTGCATTTAATATAGAGGTGAATGGGACAATTGATACAGTTCAAAAATTGATTACTCTCTATTTAACTTCACTCGCCAGAAAGAAAATAACCAATTTATATGAGGAAGAAAAGTGACATTTTGATAGATTAAAAAAAATGGTGATTGAATGGTGGCTAAACAAAATCTTGCTTTTTTAGTGGAAATAAAAGAAATTAATTGATTTGTTTTTTTGTGAATTTCCATATACTAGATTTTTTAACTTTATATTTTTTTAGCTTGGGTTTTTTAACTTTTAAATTATAAATTAGGAAGAATTATAAAATATTTAATCAATTTCTTTTATATTAATTATTTAGCGATGATGACACGTATCAATTTTTAACTAAATAGTTATAGTATGTATCTTTATTTTTATTATTATCATTATTAAAACAAGCCATCAAACCTTCTATTAGTGTTCCCCTCCCTCCTAAGTCTTAACTAGTATTTTTCTATCTAACACTCGATGCAACTAAAACCCCGCATCAATCGAACTACTTATTCAATCCCTCAAACCGAAAAATCAAAACCATTATCTCAAAATAAACCCCATGTTCAATTCTTTAAATTACGTTTATATACATGTCTGCATGTATACATGCACACACATCAATCCTAAGTTGATAAACACACGCCAACAATCAAGCACAAAAATCTTAGGAGGCATTTGGTATGCAGGAATTCAATGTAATTCAATGAAATTGAAATCTGAATTCCATTGGTCATTGTGTTTGGTTGATAGGAATTCGTTGGAAATGAAATTTGAATTCCATTCTTCACGTGTTTGGTTGAAAAATAAATTGGAATTGGAATTGGAATTGGAATTGAAATTGAAATTAATTCTCTCAAATTCATTCAAATAAAGGATTTAAAAACCCTTCCAAATATTGAAAGATTTCAAATTCCACCGACTCTTGCCTCCACCAAATAACCGCTATCTACCCCCCCGCTCACCGCCGACCGACACTACCGACGACCCCGACCGCCGACGCCCCCCGCCACCGCTAACCCCCAC
>BJCO01765841.1:0-11461 GCA_018326465.1 Flaveria floridana | reverse complement strand
CTTTCTTCATCAACTGGTCAGGATTCCTCAAACTCTCATAATACCTTCTCATGTCATAGAGATCATGTAAAGAAAGAGCAAGCATGTCTTGCCAGAAGTAGATATCTTGACCTTCTTGATCTCTGATGACATACCATCTGTCTGGATTAATAGCAAAGGTCCAGGACAAGATGGTCTTCCAGCTGCAAGAGGCTCTACTTGAGTTGAAGTTGGTTGAGCAGCCTCTTCTTGCACTTCCTCAGGATGCTCTGACTCATCCTGAGGTGAGGAGGTGGATGTATTGGTCTTCTTCTTCTCAAAGACTCTTTTCTTAGCCATCTTTTTCTTCCTCATTGGAGTCTTCAACTGAGAAGATTGGCCTGCAACAACTGGTTATTCTGTTGTGTCTTTCTTAGTTAGGCTCTCTTCCCTCACAGGTTCAGAAGGAGAGGGATTAGGAACTTGCTGCGGATTAGAAGATGAATTTTACTATGGTCCAGCACTAGGTTCAGGTTGTGTTGTCTCAGGATTTTCAACCTTAACCTCAACTTTAAGATGAGCTTGATTTGGTGGAGAATGTAAGTCAAAAATCTCTCCCATTTTAATCTTCTGCTTGTTCACTCTAATGTGCTCATCCATAGTGGATAGAGTCATTCGACCAAGCATCCTTCCGGAGAACTCATATAACTTCAAGAAGCTCATCATACTCTTTCTATTAGCATACTTATTTTGACTCTTTTGGATGATGCCTCTTGACTTTGCAGCCTCTTCTCTCATCTTTCTCTTGCCAGCCTTCTTTTCTTTGATAACTTGTTGCTCCAGCTGCTTAAGATACTCGAATTTTGATGTACTCATATGATAAGAGAAGAAGTGCAGATGCCTGATAGAGCCATGTGGCACTCAGGTAGTTGATCATGTTTTGTCTATCAACTTCCTTGTCTACCTGAGATTGTTCAGTTGCCACAGCCTCTGTCTTAGGATTTTCTTGAACTGGGGAGAGGGTAGGGGCATGCTTGTATAGCCTTATCTGCCTTCTTTTTTCTTTTGATCTTGAAGAGCAACTCTGCATCCTCTGCCTCCTTCCTTTCCATAGACAACTTCATGTCTGCCAGTTCATTTAGCTCTTCTAGGGAAGATAGATAATTTCATCTACTTCATAGTTCCTGGTCCCCAAGTAGTTTATCATGGCTGCCCACAACTCATCATTTTGAGTGTTTGGCCTGTGGGTAGTCCTAATAACAACGTCCATGAAGCCTGTAGACCCACTCGAACTCTCTCCCCTTAGCTTCCTCTTCCTCTTTCTCTCTCTCCTCCTCATCAATCTCCTCAAGAGTCAGTTTCCTTTTCACTTTTTCACTTACATGCATTGGTGACTCAGGGTGGAGAGAGTTTTGACCTTTATTACCTGACGTAGCAGTCAAGCTCTGACAAGAGAGAGGCTGTGGAGCACCTTCACCAGCTGGTGCCTCACTGAGGGTAATGGGTGCTGAAAAAGTACCTGTCTTAAGGTTCACAGGTTCAACTACTAGGCCTTCAGTCAAGACTTCCCCTTCGAAGCTAATCTTAGGGTCCACCTTAAGATCCAGTTGACCAATAGCCTTACCTGCTAGCCTCTGTCTATATAGTCTTGATCTTAGCTTGAACTATTCAAGCACCCTATCTTAAATCCTATTTGCTAACCTTGCAGATTACATGTGTTGGCTTGGGTTGGCAAGTGGAAGGTTAATCAGATATGTGCTCTCATATAATCTCAGGTTGCAGAAGTTGAAAATTTTCTGTTGCCCCTGAGTACTAGAGATTACCGAAGCTCTCCTATCAATATCATACCTCCATCCCATGATTGGATTCTCAAAGTGATGAGATGGAGTGGGCATAGTGTAACACTCGGAAATTTTGACAAAATAAAAAAAAGAAAAATAAAAAGAAAAGAAAGGGGAAAGTATCTTGAAAGAAAGTAAAAAGAACATAAGTGAAGGGGCTAAAGTGCGAAAAAGGACAAAACTCAAATATTTTAAAAATACTTTGAGTATGGCCGCCCATATATGTTATCAGCTTCTGTTTTTGTCAAACAAAAGAAAAGAAGAAGAAGAAGTAGAGTTCTTCGGTTTTAGAGAGAGAAAGAAGATGTTCTTGTCCTAGGTAAGTTTTCTTGCATAATTGGTTCGGTTTTATTGGGGTTTCGACCATGAAACCGAGTTTTACATGTTCTTATGTGTTTATGTGTTCGGGTTCTTGTGTTCTTGTGTTCTTGGTGTCTAGGTGTTAGAAACATCAAGATTTCTCAAATTTGAAGGAATTATGTGTGGAAGTAGTCAAGGTGGGTTCTAGACCCCGGTTTTACATGTTTTTAAACTTTTTTGGGGCTGAAAATGCATGTAAAATGATTTTATAATTACTATGTATGTTACTCGTATGTATAAGTGTATGTATGTTAGTGTTTTGTGGCTGTTTTTGTTATATTGATGCTTAGAAGGGTAAATATAAGTTAAGAAAATGTTAGGATGATGATTGGGACTGAAAATAACTTAGAAACCTGTTAAATAGGTGGTCATGCGCCCAAATGGGGCTCATGCCCCTAGAATATTGGCTTGGGATGACTAAGTAAACCTCATGTGCTCAAACAGTACCCTCATGCGCCCAAATAATCTGCTCATGCGCCTAAGTGATAGTCATGCGCCTGAACAGTACCTCATGCGCCTAAATATTGCCTTAGAATTACTAAGTGTATGCTTATGGTCTATATTAAAGTATGTATGGTGATGTGATGGGGTTATGATGTGATGAATGTTATGATATGCATATATGTATGATGTGTTATCTTCTAACAGTTTTCAAAAACGTATAAATTACATTAAATACGTTATGTATTACATTATGACTTTACGTAGTATGTCGTATGTATGAATGAACGTAAAGTATAACGTAATGAAGTGAAAGATAACAAAGATGAAAAGTGGAACGTAATGAACGAAAGAATGGCTTGCAAGCAAATAGAAGGAGGTGCATGACCATGTTGTCATTAGCTCAACTTTGTGCGGTTTATCAAACCCGAAGGATGCATACAGGGTCAATCATTGAGATTGATGGGACCCTTTTGGCATACCCTAGGTGACTAGGCCAGCTTCGTGCATAATGTTCGGGGTCTAATTGTAGACCACAGGCCTAGCATCAGCTTCGTGCACAATGTTCAGGGTATTGCACATTGGTCCAGATGAAAGGGAGAGATGACATGCCCTAGGTGACTAGGTCAGCTTCGTGCATAATGTTTGGGGTCTATTTGTAGACCTCAAGCCCAACATCAGCTTCATGCACAATGTTGAGGGTATTGCGCATTGATCCGTATGAAAGTAAAAGATGATGAAAAGTACGAAACGAAAGTATGTGAATGAAAGTAAAAGATGGTGAAAAGTACGAAACGAAAGTATGTATATGAAAGTGAATGTTAATGAAAAGAATGAAACGAAAGTATGCATATGATGATAAAAGATAAGAATGAAAGTACAAAAGAACAGAATGAACAATGAATATTTTCTGGATGTACATATGATGTGTGCTCACATACGAAAGTAATGTATTTTATTTAAGAAGTATATTTTCGTATATAAAACACACAATGTATTTTATTACTTCTATAACTAGAACTCACTCAGCAAATCTGACTTCCATTTTCAGTTGGCAGGTAATTTTGCTGAGGATGGCACACGGGGAGGCTACTCGGTAGGGCAAGACTGGCATCCATTCATGCATAATATTATTGTTGTTTTATAATGCAATTAATCGTTGTTTTGTAACTTATGAACAATGTTGTATTGCTTAACAACAATATTTATCAATAAAATGAGTGGTTTTTATTAATGTAATTTCGCTGCTTATTTTATGAAATATGTATTGATTTATGTAACAATACGATAATTGTCCAATTGTAAGCGTCCCGAAACGGGGCCCTTACAAGTTGGTATCAGAGCTAAAGTTTAAGTGAATTGGGTAAAATAGTTTCAAAAACCTAATCTTAAACTGAGAATAAGACTAAAGGAAAGGGATGCCAGCCTGAGTAGCTACGTGCCATCGGGTATTTCTTTTCTCAACGTTAACTGGTATTATGCGTATGTGCTTTTGATTATGTGCTCTTAGTAGATTTAGAGAATGATGTAGTCAGGATAGGAAATGCTTGGGGTGTAAAGATTAAAGTAAGTGTCTAATCACAACTAGCCACTGTAATTAGGGACTTACTATACTTAACATAAACTGAGCTATTACCTTGAATGACCGTGTTAGTGTTTGAATCTTATAGTGATTAGAGAATGGTTGGAGGTAGATCGCCTAAGGCCTCTAGGGGTGGAGTATATGGTGGACGTGGGGCTGAACCGCGTACTACAAGGAATAAGGCTAAGACCATTGAAAGGACACATGAAGAGCCCGAGATCCGTCACCAAGAAGGTGGCGATGAGAGTGCGAACTTTAGGGCCCCGGTGAAACAGGCAGTAGTAGAGGAGGTTCATCAAGTTATGCAGACGATTCTATCGACTGTGGTAATTGAAGTAATTAAGGCTGTAAGGGAGGACGAAAAGAAGGAAAAGAGGAAGACCACTAGGGAGGAGAAAGAGGATAATCGGAGACTGAGACGGTTGTCTCGAGTGAGGAAGAGGAGGAGAAGCGGTGCAGGAAACTGCACGGGGTTGTAACTATGGGTCCTTTCAAAGATACAAACCCCCAACGTTCGATGGAAATGGCAATACTGCTGCTGCTCACCGCTGGGTAAAAGAGATGGAGGCAGTGTTAGAGATTAGTGAGTGTAAGGAGGATCAAAAGGTAAAGTTTGTCACTCACTCTTTCATTGACTCGGCTCTATGTTGGTGGGACAATATTGTCGAGGCCGAGGGAAGCATGGCCATCGGGAGGATGAGATGGGGAGAGTTGAAGAAGCTGGTAATTAAGGAATTCTGTCCTCAGATGGAACTTGACAAGATAGAGAGAGTTCCAACAGTTTGAGGAGGGCACCATGACACACCAGCAATACACCACTAAGTTTAATGAGATGGCGAGGCTGGTGCCGGATCAGGTGACACCAGTGTCAAGAAAGATCAAAAAGTATATTCAAGGATTGCCGGCTGACATCCGCAGGCATCTGATTGCTGCCCGGTCGGGTACCTTTCGATCGGTGGTAGACCTGGTGGGTAGATTGTATGATGAAAGAGAGGAGTCTGTGGTGGTTGAGATGAAGAAGACAGGTGGTGGTGACAAAAGCTGGGTAGAAAATGGTTTGGGCATGGTGGTTTCACCCCAAACAACAAGAGGGAAAAGGTTGATGATCGACGAGCGATTGCAGCAGGCTCGGGAACGAAGAGGTGGGGTAAGTGTGGGAGAGAGCTACTGGCAAGTGTAGGTTAGGATTTAATGTCTGTTTCAAGTGTGGGAAGCCTGGTCACATTGCTAAGGATTGTAGGGTGGCGAGGTGCTACAACTGTGGTGAAGTAGGTCACATGAGTCGGGAATGCAAGAAGCCAAGGGTCGAGGGTTCTGGTGTGAAGAAGGGAACGGAGGATGGAGGACAAAGGGCAACTGCTAGAGCATTCATGATGATGCGGGAGGAGGCCATGGTAGACCCCGATGTCGTGTCAGGTATGTTTCTAGTAAACCAAACTTGTGCCTCTATACTATTTGATTCTGGTGCTAGTAGGAGTTTCATTTCTACTGCTTTCTGTGCTAAGTTGGCTGTTAGTAGTAGAAGTATTGATAAACCTTTTGACGTAGAAACTGCTATTGGTAAGTCTACTAGAATCTCTGATATAATAGAAAACTGTGAAATAGAACTAGAAGGCCATAGGTTTTCTGCTAAATTATATGTGATGCCCCTAGGCGGATTCGATGTACTACTAGGGATGGATTGGTTAACAGTCTATGAGGCAAACATCATGTGTCATAAGAATTTGATTTGATTAGTTGCGCCTGATGGAAGTTCGGTGACGATTTATGGCGATCGCATCGCTACGGTTCCTAAGATGATTTTGATGGCGGTGGCAGAGAAGTGCATGAGGCGCGGATGTAATGCCTACCTGGCTTATGTAAAGGATGTGGATGCGTTGGTACCACAATTTTCTAATGTACCAGTTGTGCGTGACTTTCTGGACGTGTTCCCAGAAAATTTACCAGGCGTGCGACCGGATCGCAAAATTAAGTTTCAAATTGATTTGATACCCGGTGCTCAACCCGTTGCCAAAGCGCCGTATCGATTAGCCAAACTAGATGAAGGAACTAATGGTTCAACTGCAGGAGTTGATGGATAAAGGGTTCATCAAGCCGAGCATCTCTCCTTGGGGTGCTCCGGTTTTGTTTGTTAAGATGAAATACGGTAGTATGAGGATGTACATAGACTACCGGAGTTGAACAAGTTAACGGTGAATAACCGGTATCCTCTACCGAGGATTGATGACTTGTTTGATCAGCTTCAAGGTGCAAGTTGGTTCTCAAGGATAGATCTCCGATCTGTCTACCATCCGTTGATAGTGAAAGAGCAAGATATTCCTAAGACAGCTTTTTGTACGTGTTATGGACACGAGTTTCTTGTTATGTCTTTTGTTCTAACTAACGCGCCAGCTGCCTTTATGGATTTGATGAACCAAGTGTGTCGGCCAATGTTAGATAAATCAGTGATTGTGTTTATTGATGATATCCTGATTTATTCAAAAAACGAGTAAGAACATGCCGGTCACATACGCAAAGTATTGGAGACACTTAGAAGAGAGAAGTTATATGCAAAATTCTCTAAGTGTGCTTTTTGGTTGCGCGAAGTTAAATTTTTGGGTCACATGGTAAATACAGAAGGAATCATGGTGGACCCGGCGAAGGTTGAAGAGGTGATGCAATGGAAGTCTCCAAAGACGCCATCCGAGATTCGCAGTTTATTGGGTTTGGTGGGTTATTACAGGAGATTCATCCAAGACTTCTCCAAGATAGCTTCTCCATGACTAAATTGACCCGTAAATATGTGAAGTTTGTATGGGGTCAAGTACAAGAGAATGTTTTCATGGAGTTGAAGACGAGATTGACTTAGGCTTCTGTCTTTACGCTATCCAAAGGAAACAAGAACTTGGTGGTCTATTTGGATGCTTCCTATTCGGGATTGGGTTGCGTGTTAATGCAATGAGGGAAATTTATAGCTTACGCGTCCCGACAGTTGAAAATCCATAAGGCTAACTACCCTACTCACGATTTGGAGCTAGCAGTTGTGGTCTTTGCGTTGAAGATTTGAAGACATTATTTATACAGGACGAAGTGCACCATCTTCACAGACCACAAGAGCTTAAAGTATTTCTTTGAGCAAAAGGATCACAACATGAGGCAGAGTAGGTGGTTAGAGCTCATCAAATATTATGACTGTGAGATCCATTATCATCCGGGTAAGGCCAACGTTGTAGCCGATGCCCTTAGCCAAAAGGAGAGACCTTAGCCGATTCGGGTGAAGGCTTATCAGTTGGTTATGACCGCTGATGTGATGGCACAGGTGAAAGAATTTCAAGATGAGGTGTTGAAAGAAGATCGCCTTAACTCTAAACGAATGAGAGGTCTAGTCACAGAATTGGGAGAAAATACCCACGGGATTAGAACCCGCTTCGGACGAATGTGTATTCCTTGTTACGGAGACCTACAGGGGAGGATTGTGGATGAGGCTCATAAAAGTCGATACTCGATTCATCCCGGTGCCACGAAGATGTACCAGGACATGAAAAAGGATTATTGATTGCCGGGAGTGAAGCACGATGTAGCGGAGTATGTGAGTAAATGCCTTACTTGTTTGCAAGTGAAGGCAGAGCATCAAAAACCATACGGGAAAATCCAACCTTTAGATATACCCGAGTGGAAGTGGAAGCATGTCACCATGGACTTCATAACGAAGCTACCTCATACGGCGAGGGGGTACGATACCATTTGGGTGATAGTTGACCGTCTGACGAAGAGTGCTCACTTTCTACCGATCCGCGATACATACTCATCCGAGAAACTGGCGGATCTGTTTATCAAGAAAATTGTAGCTCGTCATGGTGTACCCGTGTCTATTGTGTCTGATCGCGACACTCGGTTTACATCCAAATTTTGGAAAAGATTTCTTGATGCAATGGGGACGACGCTACACATTAGCACGACTTATCATCCTCAAAAAGATTGTCAGTCTGAAAGGATGATTCAGACGCTCGAGGATATGCTCCGAGCATGCGTGATCGACTTTGGAGGAAGTTAGGATGATCCCTTACCGTTAGCAGAGTTCTCATACAACAACAGTTATCATGCCAGCATTGGTATGCCTCCTTATGATATGTTATACGGTAGGAGGTGTAGGACGCCCGTATGCCAGGGTGATATCGGGCAGAAAGAGTTGGGAAGTATCAAGGTGATCGAGGCTACGATAGAAAAGTTAGAAAAGATTAAAACCTTTATGAAGGCAGCCAAGGATAGGCAGAAGTAGTATGCCGATAAGAGGTGTAGACCGATTGAGTTTAACGTAGGTGATAGAGTTATGTTGAAGGTCCCACCTTGGAAGGGGATCATCCGGTTCAGAAAGAGAGGTAAATTGAGCCCAAGGTATATAGATCCTTTTCGAATCATCGTACGAGTAGGAGAGGTGGCCTATCGATTAGAACTGTCTGATGAGTTAAGTGGAATTCATCCGACATTTCATGTATCTCAATTGATAAAGTGTTTAGCCGATGAGGATATGATTATACCATTGGAGGATATCAAGGTGGATGAACGGCTTAATTATACAAAGCAACCAGTGGCAATCATCGACTGAAAAGAGAAGAGGCTGAGGAATAAAGTGGTTCCACTTGTGCGTGTGCAGTGGAAACACCAAAAAGGTTCTGAGTCTACGTGGGAGACTAAAGAAGAGATGAGATGACATTACCCACAGTTATTCGAAGAGTGACAGGTTATGGGGACAAAACCTCTTTAAGGGGGGTAGACTTGTAACACCCGAAAATTTTGACAAAATAAAAGAAAGAAAAATAATAAGAAAAGAAAAGGGAAAGTATGTTGAAAGAAAGTAAAAAGAACATAAGTGGAGGTGCTAAAGTGCAAAAAGGACAAAATTAAATATTTTTATAATACTTTGAGTATGGCCGCCCATATATGTTATCAGCTTCTGTTTTTGTCGACCAAAAGAAAAGAAGTAGAGTTCTTCAGTTTTAGAGAGAGAAAGAAGCTATTCTTGGCCTAGGTAAGTTTTCTTGCATAATTGGTTCGGTTTTGTTGGGTTTTCAACCATGAAACCGAGTTTTACATGTTCTTATGTGTTTATGTGTTCGGGTTCTTGTGTTCTTGGTGTCTAGGTGTTAGAAACATCAAGGTTCCTCAAATTTGAAAGAGTGGTGTGTGGAAGTAGTCATGGTGAGTTCTAGACCCCGATTTTACATGTTTTTAAACTTCTTTTGAGACTGAAAATGCATGTAAAATGATTTTATAACTAGTAAAGAAGCACGCTCTTCGCGGCGATGAGTGTTAAATATGATCAAATTATTCTTGGCATTAGTAAATTAGGCTGTTATACTTTTTCTATATTCAATATTATAAAGTTGTTATTAACATGGTCTCCTTGTAGATGTGTAAGTTGCAGAGGTAGAACAACATATATGGCTAACATACACATGTAATCACAAAGACTCTAAATATAAAATTTTTTATTTAAATTACTAAAAAAGTACAGTCACCTATCAAGTTTGATATTAATATCAATCATGAAGGTTTCTGTCATGGCATCACCATAAATTGTTTCAATAAGCAGGGTTATGATGTTTGGCATATTAATAGTCCGTGGTCTCAATTTTTGCTTCGTTTTGCTTCTTTGGTTTCACTTTTTTGCACAAAAGGTTATTGTGATGATGAAACAAAATTCATATTTATATACAGTTGAATATTATAACAGGATTCACATTTCAACAAAAAAGTTTGCTCATACATCAAAGCTCTTTTTATAATCTGATGTCTGCTATTTAATGTATAAAACATCCTAAATAACAATATTCAAAAAATTAGATTGTCACTCAAATGATAATAACTCTAATGGTCATTTTAAAATTTGAATATAATGTATGTCAATCAGTCCAACCCAAACGGCCTAGACCCCTACAACTAAATGTTTATGACAGTAATGGATATTCGTTTTTTTGCTAAAGTGATTGACGCTTTAGAATGACTGGTGTAAAATAATTTATAATTATTATTAGGGTATATATAACATCTAAAAAATATATGTTGATCTAAAAAAATATGCTTTAGTATGACTGAATAGCATTATTTATCATACTGACACTGCAAATCAAATCAAAACAAATAATTAGTCCATTCATAGGATAAAATTCGACTCCTTTCATCCAGATACTTGTTACAACAACGTAAACAATAGATAACAAAAAATAACTCCTGTTCTACAACGCTAAGCCTTCTAAACAGTTCTAACATAAAGTTACGGAATGAAAATAACACAAAATGCTTATATAACGGATGACAATGAATATTAACATAGGTCGGAAAAAGTTGACGCGTTTTGGGTTGCAACAATATCAAGCCTTTACATTAGTTACACTAAAGCTACCAAAACGACAATATAACAAAATGCTAAAAGACCAATAATTCTTGCACTATAACTATTAAATAAGCAGGGTTATGATGTTTGTTGCAGGTAATGTTACCTAAGGGTTTATGTTGGACGTCTTTTTTAGCAAAAGATTCATTATTTTACCTACGAACATAGGAAAGGATATTATGTTGATTGTTGATACAAACTTATTCTATTGTTTATATATAGTAATAGTATTAGGTGCAACATTTGTTTTTTTTCTTCCCAAATAGTATCCAGTTTCTTAGAACTCAAACTTCAAATGGGACAACACCATGTTAGGGCCTGATTGCAGAGATCTTTTTGAGGACTATCACGTGATAGTTGCTACAAAATATAAGAAGCAATGAGTATAACACGATAATAAATATGAGAGTTGTAGATGTTTTCTCCTCTTTAAATAAATCATTCATGAAAAACGTTAGAATGTGTATATGTTCGTCTATATTACCAAGTCGGTCCATTGTGGTAAATGAAAAGTGTATATAAGGTATGACTTGGTCACCTTAAAAAAGTGGATTTAGGTACCAAAGAAGGTTTAACCGTCTCAATTTAAAGCGCTATGACAGCTTGTCTTCGCAGCTATTACAAACTCGTTAGTCGCGGGAGTCGACTCATTACCGCTGAAACTTACCTCTATTACGATCATCAATAGAAGGCTACCACCCATACCCTTTGTGCGAACACCATCCAATTAAAGAATCCTGCTGCATCAAAGATTTGTAGCATAAGCATATAAAAAGGTAATAAATGAATAGTGGATTCAGAAAGAAGCCCCAACATTGCTTTTTAATGTTATATAGAATATTAGAATATTACATCTCATTGAATCTTTTCTGGGTGATAACGTTGATGAACATGCAAGGTCGAAGT
>BJCO01765836.1:0-13160 GCA_018326465.1 Flaveria floridana | reverse complement strand
GGAGGCTGTGTTTGACTCTCCTGATGTTGTGACTGAAAATCAGTCACCCGGTGGAGTTGAACCTACTCTTGGCGGGGCAAGGGATGTTGATGATGCTCATGATGAAAATATAACCTCTGAGGGAACAGGTCACTCACAAAGTGAACCTGCTGGTCTTAGGCGTTCCCTAAGAAATACATCTATTCCAAAAAAACTGAGTGACTTTGTTTTAAATGGAAAAGTAAAATATGGTTTTGAAAAAGTGGTCAACTACTCCAATTTATCAGCCGAAAATTTTTGCTTTACTTCTAACATAAACAAAACCATTGAGCCCAGGTCCTTTAAGGAAGCAGTCACAGATCCCAATTGGGTGAGTGCTATGAATATGGAAATGAAAGCTCTTCACCGAAATCACACTTGGGATCTCGTTGATTTGCCACCTAATCGGAAGCCTATAGGGTGCAAATGGATTTTTAAAATAAAATACAAGTCAACGGGGGAAATAGAAAGGTATAAGGCCCGATTAGTTGCAAAGGGGTTTAGCCAAAAATAGGGGGTGGACTTTGATGAGACGTTTTCACCTGTTGTTAAGATGGTTACTGTTCGGTGTGTGATTAGTTTAGCTGTGCAAAACGATTGGCCTTTGTACCAGCTTGACATTAATAATGCATTCTTATATGGGGACTTGAATGAAGAAGTTTACATGCAACTACCCGAAGGGTATTATTCTAAAAATGAAACCAAAGTATGTAAACTAATTAAGTCCCTATATGGGTTGAAACAAGCCCCCCGAATGTGGAATGAAAAACTTGTTAGTACATTATGTGGTTTTGGGTTTGTTCAAAGTAAATGTGATCATTCCATGTTCATTCTAACAAAAAATTCCATGTTTATTGTTTTACTAGTGTATGTTGATGATATTATTATTACTGGGAATAGTAATGCTGGTATCTCTGATATTAAGTCTTTACTTCAGTCAAGGTTTTTGATTAAGGATTTGGGTGTTTTAAAATATTTTTTGGGAATCGAAGTAATAAGATCTGAATCTGGGGTCTGTTTGTCTCAAAGAAAATATTGCATGGAACTTCTGTCTGAATATGGCATGTCCGGATGTAAACCAGTGTCTACTCCAATTGAACAAAACTATACTGTGTCATCGTTCTGTAGCAGTAATAATACCCTGCTCACAAATGTGACTGGATATCAAAAATTGGTTGGTAAGCTGATTTATTTATCTCATACTCGACCGGACATATCATATTCAGTCCATTTTCTAAGTAGGTTCATGCACAAACCCACAGAAGGTCATTTACAAGTTGCCTTGAGGTTGCTTCGTTACTTGAAGCAGTCTCCGGGTAAAGGTTTGTCTTTCAAAAGGGGTAAGTCGCTCCAATTGTCAGCCTATGCTGATTCGGATTGGGGAAAATGTCTTGATTCAAGGCGGTCAGTTACAGGTTTCTGCTTGTTTTTGGGTTCCTCATTGATTTCTTGGAAAAGCAAACAGCAGTCCACTGTTGCTAGATCTTCAGCTGAGGCTGAATATCGAGCTATGTGTGCTGCTACCTGTGAGGTCCTATGGGTTATTAATATTCTTCGTGAGCTGCAAGTTGGGTGCTCCCTTCCAGTTTCCCTTTCATGTGACAACACTGCTGCTCTATCCATTGCTGCTAACCCTGTGTTCCATGATCGAACGAAACACTTCGAAATCGATCTTTTCTTCCTTCGTGAAAAAATCACATCTGGAATTATTTCTACTATTGGTGTTAAGTCTAGTGACCAGCTTGCTGATGTTTTCACTAAGGGCCTATTAGTCCAACATCATATGGACATGTGTGAGCAGCTTGGGTTATTCGATGCTTTCGGTGTTCGAACTGCGGGGGGTGTTAAAAAAGGTGTATCTCTCCTTTTTTTATTTTGTTTTATTGTTCAGTTCTCCCGTTTTTGGTTATCTTTGTTTTGTTTGTTTTTTGTAGGCTGCTGGGTTTATTTGCAGCTGGGCTTATTGCAAGGTTGTTCGTGGGCCGAGATTTGGGCTGAGGGGCTTAGGGTTTTATTCCCTAGGTTTATATATTTTGTTTTGGAGAGGCTGGGAGAGCAGAACACATAATACTCTCGATTTCTTCTAGATTTCTCTCTCGAACGTCTGGTTCTTTCTAGGGTTTCATAGATTGATGACCCGTCTTAGTTTTATTCTGGTTTCGAGTTGTATTCATCTAGATCATCACTTTGTTGGTCTTGATTTGGAGCTACGTTCGTATACTTTTGCTATTGATTCTTGGTTAATATTGTTATACGATTGTTATATTTTGACAGTAACATGTGACTCAGAAACCGACTTGGAATCGAGTTGAGAGAAACTGATTTGAAGAAGTAATTCAAAAACCAGTTTAGTAACCGGTTCACGAAGTTTAAAAAAAATTAGCAGTTGGGAAACAGCTATATAGTTGTTAAATAACTGTTTTGGTCGGTCGTTTATGTTTTATTTTGTTTTATTTTTCATATGTTACTATAAATAAGAACCGGATGTGTTGGTTCAATTACAACTTTAAAAACTCCTCTTTATCTTCTTCAACATTCATAAACGCTCTCGAAATGCTCTTAGAATAATGGCTTTTGAAAATGGGAAATCATCAGACAATTGTATTGCTTCCTCAAGAGAAAAAATTGTTGTAAAGATTATACCAACAACGAGCAACATAAGTTTTTAGTCAAAATTAATTTATGTGAAATGTCAACGGTTTGAAACAAGCTTAATGCAAGAATGGTGTTACGTTTTCAAACCAGATTCAAACTTGACTTTGAACATCATTTAGAATGTATTTGCAAGCGGTGAAAAGCATTTCGGCTCAAGGTCAAACAACAATGCCGAGTGATGAAGTATTTAGAATTTCAATGTTAATACGGTTTAGGATAGAATGACAAAGAAGAAGACGATATCACCAACATATAAAATTATGTCACGATATAAGTTCCACTTTATCAGGTACAAATTGGGACATACCTATCACTTGAAACTCGACTTGTAAAATGCTTAAAAGAACAACACAACAAAAACCAACTCTAGGATTGTTTCATGATAGTTCTCACGCGTGGTGGGATTACCATCTTTCTAGGCAAGGATTGGGATATTATTGCACAAATAACAGAGTTACTCGGAGTTTCAAAACTAGAGCTATTGGTCTATCAGGAGTTTATTATCTCGAGAGTTATTTACTTGTTTTTCTACTATTTATAATGTCTATACATTAAATGACTTCGAAAATCAAAACGACATGCTTATGAATCTGAGATCACTACTTTGCAGGAGAATTTCAAACCGCAAGTTGCTATAATCCTAAACCTTCAGAATCCACTAAAATAACAAATGTTTATTTGTTTTAGGGTATAACTAAATTATATACATGAACACGATAAGTGGGAAGAATAGAGAAGCACACCGCTTAAGAATGAAAACCTTTAGGTATAACTATAGTGGGGTGTTTGCTATCAGTAATTTAATTTAATGGAATTTAATAAAATTTGAATTTGAATTCCATTAGTCATTGTGTTTGGTTCGTAGAAATTTGTTTAAATTAGAATTTGAATTTCAATACTAACATGTTTGGTTGAGAAAATAATTGGAATTGAAATTAATTTCCTTAAATTCCTTCAAATATGAAGGATTTCAAAATCCTTCTAAACATTAAGGAGCGTTTGGTTGGAAGGAATGGAATGAAATGGAATGGAATTGAGAAACTAGTATAATTTTCAAGTAAAATTATATTTGAGTGAGTAATGAAATGTAAAACCCAAGAGATGTTTCATCTCAAATTCCCTTGGTTGTGGGATTTCAAAATCCTTCCACCTAGAGAGGGAATTTGAAATCCCACAACCAAGGGAATTTGAGGTGAAACATCTCCTTGGGTTTTACATTTCATTACCCACTCAAACATAATTTTACTTGAAATTATACTATTTTTTCAATTCCATTCCATTCCATTTCATTCCAATTCTTCCAACCAAACGCTCCCTAAAGGATTTCAAACTCCACTGACCCACGCCTCCACCATCGACCGCCAACTACCACCCCGCCCATCGCCTACTAACGCTGCCGCCGCCTACCACCGCCGCCCACTGTTTGCCCTGAACGCCGAACGCCGCCACCCCTAAATGTTGACTGTCGCCAACCGTCGTTGCCGAACCGTGTCGGTTTAGACGCACTCGTCGGAGACTCCTAGTTCTCAACGGTGGATGTTATCGGTTGGTGGCGGCGATGGGGTACGGTCGGTTTTTGGCAACGGGCTCGCTCGTTGGGCACAGTTGGTGGTCGCGGTCGATTGTCAACGGTGACGGTGGCGGCGGTCGATGGTATGTAGCGGCGATGATCGGTGGCCATTGCGGTGGTGGCAATTTGCAACGGATGATAAATTTCAATTTCTAAATAAGTGTTTTGTCACTAAAAATGTATTTACAATTTAAATCCTTTAGCTTCCGATTCTCTTGAATTCCAAATCTTTTAGAAAATATTAAATTTTAAATAAAATTTTTATAATTGCAATTCATATTTCAATTTCAATTTTAATTCCAACAATTACACAAAACAAACGCCCGTAAATATTAACACTTTTTTTTATTATAACCAACTCTGATGACATGAGATCAATGCCATGTATCCGTCCATCCTGATATAACTCCACACTTCAAAAGTCAATCTACTAATAACTTTTTGTAACTTACTTTTTAAGAATCTAGTTATTTCAATCATGTACTTTTAAAACATGCTTTTTTGTTGTTCTTTCTTATTATGAGATTCATGTCATGGCGTAAAAAAAATATAAAAATCTATTGTTTATCAAAATTTTCGAGTGATGGGTTTTTTATGGAATGGTGAGCGAATCGAGTCACTAGCGTTGTATGTGTTCGCGGGCGTGGGGATCAAGCTTAGAAATTATTCGTTATGTTAAAAAATACTAAATAAACTAATTCCACCATCATTTAAGAGACTTTTTTACCTACTAATTTTTTAAATGATAAACCCTCTTCATAAACTAATGGATTTCAAACCTGCCACAAACAGGATCAATTTGCCTTTTCATTATGTTTCATGCACAAAACGAATATCACATGATCAATAAATAATTTTGGAAGATATGTGGTCCAAGTTATGAAAGGGAATTAGAGAAAAAAAACTATGGTTCAAATGGATATTATATATACTGCAAAAAGCAAATTAACAACAGGACAAATAACAAACCTCAAAACGGTTACATCAGCAACTATGGCAATCGTTAAATAATTTATGGCAATCGTTAAATAATCTATGACAATCGTTAAATAATCTATGGCAATCGTTAAATAATCTATGGCGACAACATAACCGACAACGGTAACAAATAACAAACCTCAAAACAGCGTTAAACGGTTTTAACATCTATTCAAGGCACCCAAGGATTGTTTCAAGCAGATCAAAGAACACAAATCTTTTACATAACATATGAAATCCAGAATCAAAAATCAAATAGAGAAAAACATCATCTTGGTCGTATGAAATAAAACAAAAACAAAATCATACAAATAATGGTTCCCGAAACAAAATCAAACATATCAGGTTCGTATGAAACAAATCAACATAAGGGGTTGGTAAGAGATCAAATTAAACATAGACAAAACTCGGATTGAATAAATCGAAGATGAAAACTTGAAATGGAAGATGATGGTGAACAAATCGGAGATGAAAAACCTAAAATTGAAGATGATGGTGTACATAACGAAAAGATGGAATGATTTTGGAGACAAAACAACTATTCCTCAATTTCATTAAACAAAGATCACACAGCCAGTTGTAATCAATCCTCCAACAGAAAGACTTCGATAAGGATGGTGACGATGGTGATTAAGAACACAGAAGATGGAGTTTTATGAAATTGAGTTTTACAATTCTTGCATGATTTGGATTTTTATTTTCTAATATCAAATGCACTACTAATATTATATAAAGAAAAAAAACCCATTTAAATCGAAATGTTACATGCACTTAAATAATGAGGATTTAGTTACATAAATAACAAAAAAAAAAGTATATAAGTTTAAATATTAATTTACGTATGCAAACATTTATATAACAAATGTTAACTTTAGCTAAATATATAACACAATTATTTTAAATGTTTCAACTATAAAATCATGTCATATGCCAAATTATTAATCATTACGTTAACAGTCTCTTGCATCGGTTTAACGCTAAAGATTGATGGTTCAAATTCTATCGTATGTAATTTCGATGAATTTAGGAGTAGTTAAGTAGAAGTAGATTAAGAGCCTTAAAAATTCCTAAACATATTATAATAAGTATATTAAACATTTTAACTATTATGCCACAATACTTAATGTTAAACGTCTTATAATATTTTGCATTTCTTTACTTTTAAAAGTCCATAATAAGTACATTTAATCATATTACAGTAGTCTCCGTCACAACGTGACAACTAAATGATATTTTTATGCTAGGATTTTTCTTCTAACTTGAATGGAATAAATAGATCCAATTCATTATTAGTGTTTGATTCAGATTAAAGGACATATGATGATTTCCATATTATTAACTAAATGAAAAACAGATATCCAACCTCATAAGAAGCACAAGCTTAAGGCTATCGACAAACAAAAGTAAGAAACGATGACCAACAAACCAAATGAGAAACATTACCCTATTATGAAAAACACAACGGCATGAACAGTATTTGTAGCCTGCGTGGCGGTATTTTGTTGGGTTTTTTTTTACTCCCCACGCAGCTTCCTTTGGTATTTGTTTATGATTTCTCAACATTGTTTAGTGTGTTGCGTGGATGGATTGGTTGGGTTCCTTTGTTTTATTTTGGGGGGGTTCACCGTTCGAAGCTCACCCTCAAAATTTTTCCTCCTCCGCCCTTATACTGTCGTGGGACACGTGCCTCGATTCCCTTTCTTCAGATGCGTACGTGTTTTTAAGATGTCGGTTGTAATATTGTAATCCGATAGTTCGTCATCATTACACCAACACTTTGTCTTTTTCGCCGGTATTTCTCCCGCCCCCTTCTTCCGTTGTTCTTTGTGGAAATCGGGTTTCTGCTCTCAACTATGTGCTGAGATTTTACATCTGTTGATGATTTCGATTTGCAGGTTTTATTGATCTCCGACTCTCCGCTTTATCGTCATTTCATCAACTCAGGCATTGTTTCTGTTCAGTCTCTGTTCATAGACATATAAATCAGTTATTTAACTAATAACATGTTTTTTTCTATCACCATATTAAAATAACTTTTTGTACTCCCTAACAAGTTAACATGATGTAGATGATTTCTTTTCCTTCCAGCCAATACATTTGACCATTTGTAAGTCAAAAGACGCTACGCAATTTCATACGGTCAACGACTACAAACTCTAGAACGTTTCCAACTTCCAATCCAGACCCTACACTTTAACAAAAGTTCACATCACCCCCCTTCACAAGAAAGACTCTCATAGTATCGCCTACCAAAGTAGACCCTATGAAAGCATGAATCATCAGAATCCCTTATTCCATTTCCACCACTATAAAACCTTCATTCTTCTAGGGTTTTCACCACTACCAACTTCAAACTCAAATCAAACCCCAAATTCCATACAATCTCCATACAATCGATATTCATATCACATAATGTTCAGAGCAATGAGCACGAGGAAAATCCACGGCGGATACGAGCAATTGATCAGCGAATCGACCGTCGACGACGACCGATCATCGGAATCGAAGATGCTCCGATCGACGACTCTGCCGGCCAAGTTCTTCGGCGAAAAGAATATTCCGGTGAAGGTGGAGTACATTGAGAAGCAAGTGAAGAAGGTGAGTAAGATTCATCCTCTGTTTAGCTTGTTTGAGAGGAGGAGCCGGAGGAAGAAGGCGACGGCGAAACCTGAGTTCTCGAGGTACTTGCAGTACCTTAAGGAAGGGGGTATTTGGGATGCTAATGCGATTAAGCCTGTGATCTACTGAAGTGTTGAATTGAAGATGTAAAAGATGGTGAAGATTGAGGGTTTGATAATGCCGTTAGGTTGAAGAATCGAGTGGTGTTGTATGATTGAATTCATTCATTTTAGATACCAGTTTTTGTTTTTTTGATTTCATATGATATTGTTCCTGTGGATGTATGTATTGTACTCTGTAGTCTGTACATGGTATACTTGAGTTGCTGATATATAAAAGAAAACTAAAATTCTTTAAATGTTCGTCCCAATAATCCAATATTGTCGTATGCTTGAAGTTTGCTATGGGATACCAGCCAACGTTGTGAACTCACAAGCGTTGCGGCATGTTTTTTTTTCCTTAAGCCTAGCGTAGGCAAGGTTTAAGACTTTAAGTAGTCTGGACACTTGAGTGATTAGTTTCATACGCTTTGTACGAAAACATAAGAATATGTAAGAATATGAGTAAAACTCGTGCATTGCTACGTGGTCTTCTTAATAAAATTTTAATTTTAATTAAACAAAAAGAAGTAATACTTTTAAATCTAAATGAGATTGAGATGAACAATATCATTAAACAACAACTTAGCCTTTCATTTAAGTCGCTCTATACCTTTTCAGTATATAAAAAATAAATATATACATTAAAAAAAACTACCATCACTTTTTCTAAAATCATCTCTAAACTAAAAAAACAAAATAGATAAAAAAATAGTAGGACCACATCAGCAAATTTCCTAAAATTGGACGGAAGATAAGGAGAAGCATCATATTTTTTATAATAAACAATTAATTCTAACATCACACTATATAATCTTTAGAGTAAACATGTTAACTAAAAATAAATAAAAAGAAGAGTAAATAAAAAAAACCTTTAAATGTAATTTACTACACGCCTACACAGTATAAAATTTCTGGGCTCAAGAAAAAGACATATACAACTCAAAATACACATGGTACCCACCTAGTTACTTTTATTGTAATTTATATATTTAAATGTAACAATCTTTAACCTTCTTTCTTCTTCAAGGTTCCCAAATCAAAACCTTACCTCCGCCTCCACCACCACCATCGTGACACTTGAACACCACCGAATCACCATCATCATCATGCCATTTTCATCACAACATCCCACCATCACATAACCCCTCCTACATCGGCAGGGTCACCACCGCCACAGCCGACAACCGTCACCGCAAGTGCCACCACTGCAGTCCGGTGGCGGAATGGAAAAGAACAGAAAATAACGCCAAACAGTCGAAGGAGCATGTCGAAGCAAACATCGGTAGTGGTGGTGTTGCTGTCGGAAACTACGATCGTCAGTGCCGGAAGGCAAGCCGGGGTCCTCCGTCAAGTCTCTCTCTAACAAAACATACGCATAAGACTCTATCTCTAATGTTAGGGGCTATTCTGCAAACAAGTAAACTTTGGTGGCCCATAAACAAACTCACAAAAGGTCACCGACCAAATGGTTTAATACATATTAATAATTTGATTTTGTAATGTGAAGAAAGTGAACTAAAAATAAACAAAATATTACCAACAAATCTATCAATAATGACAAAATGCATCGCAATGTGAAATGGGTGTGTATGTACGTGTTTGAAAACTATTTTGTTAGTTTCTTGCAAAAGATATAATAAATTATTTAAAAAGGTTTTGTTTGTAACCTAATTACATAGGTGGTGGCTGCGCCCTTAGCAAGTTACAGTCTTAAACAATTAATTTGAACTTTTATACTTCTTGCAGAACCTAGAATATAAGCCTAGAGAAGAAGATAAGTAACAAAAACAATACCATCCGTAACCATCACCCGCATAACTGCCAGTGGCGGAGATTGAACAATCTCGTAAGGGGACGGGGGTGAAAATAATTTTTTTAAGGGGGGCGAACTCGAAATTTATATAAAAATTTACAATATCGTACCCAAAATTTACACTAACGTACTAAAATTTAACACCACCGACGAAAAAAAGAGGGGGGGCGGCGGCCCCCCGGCCCCCACAATCCTCCGCCCCTGATAACTACATAAGTGGCCTAGGGGTTTTGGTCTACAAGAATAAAAGTTACAGATGCGGTTTGATAGTTTGTAAAAGCGTAACACCAACGACATTTGGATTTGTTCGATGGTATGTATTCCATCAAATTTTTAAATATGACTAAAATACCTCTAATAAAAAAACAAAGAAGTCCTATGGATCCCATTTCTCTTATATTAAAAAAATAGAAGGATTCACACTCGATTAACTGATTAAGTAAAAAAAAACTTAAAACTTCCCCTTTCATCTTCTCCATCACTTCACTTCACCATCTTCAAACCACCATCACATCCATCTCCATACAACCAACACACCCATCCTATTTAGGTCTTCATGAAATTGATGGTGGTATGGTAGACTCTTATTGCATCCCTCCCCTCTAGACTCGCATTTGGCCCACATCACCATTACGTCAATAGAGGTGTTCAAAATCAAATATAAATAAGTGATGTTATTATCCGAATTATTATCTGAATGTTGAATCGTATATTTATTTTAGGTAAAATTCATATATAATAGCAATAATATATTTAATTCAGATCTGAAACCCTATATTTAATTCATATTTGCTTTTTTAATTAAAAAAAATTATATATTTCGGATATTTTGGGATGTTTGGTTTCACATCTTTTTGCATACATTTCGATTCCTAATTTGATTGCAACCAAGGTGGAGATTGACGACCATCAGCACTCTCGTCAAGGTAAACATATTTCAAATCTTAATTTGCAGGAGAATTAATGTGGGTTTAGGTGGTTTTGGGGTCACATGTTTTTGCTAACGTGGGGTGGACAAGGGTGGAGGCTGTCGAGCTAGTTGAGGAGGTGCGTATTTTTGCACCAATTGACCCATACCTATAGTTGCTGGAATAATAATTTATAAATCTATATGTCAGTTTTGCGATTGGTTGAAATCATATCGTTTCAGTGATGGTTGTAGGGGGAGAAACAAACGGTGGTGAGGGGTTGTGGTGAAAGAAGATGAGGCCTATTAAACCATACATGTAATTTTTAATTACTAAAAATCAAAACCCCAATATGAACAAACCACATAAACTTCATGTGTAATATAAGAAAAAAGAATCATAATGCTATATCATGACTAAACCTTTTTCTGGTCTCTTAGAAAAGAATCATAAAGTGTGATGTAGGTGCAAATTCATGTGAGAACATCAACTTGTCGTTTTAAAAGCAAAATATCTTCCATGTTTAGTGCAAGTGAAAGTCGCATGATGCTTTAAATGAAAGCGATTATTGATGATCGGCGAGAACTTTGAATATAAGATGGCGGTCGTCATGAAATTCATTTGTTAAATCAAACGTTTAAAATATCACAGATTATCTTTATAAACAAATCCTTTGACAAGCTTATTTTAATTTTTATTCTATGATTACACAACTCAAGAATCACAATTTAGTAATATAATACGAAATTATAAACACCAAGGCCATAGGTTATTTTTAAATAGATGGAGACCAAAATACTAATATTAATATTAATATATATTGTACCTCAAAATCTCACATCCGACCCCATTTCCGAGAACGTTACCTCATTTATTTTATCGCCTACCACACAAGACCATTTTACAAACTTTGAATAATCATTCTACGCCTATATAAACTTTGACGTTAGAAAGTTTTTCACAACTTCAACATTCAAACGAACCTCATTACTCTCTCCCTAGGAACCATGTTTAGAGCAATGAGCTTGCGGAAAGTTCACCGCGGATACGAGCCACTGGTCGATGAATCTAACGTGCCCGACCCATTATCTGAAGCTAAGATGCTCAGATCCACGACGTTGCCTGCCCATTTCTTTGGCGACACTCGCTTAAAATTTGTATTGGAGCCTAAAAAACAGGCGAAAGTAGATACGATTGAGAAGCAAGTGAAGAAGGTGAGTAAACTTCATCCGCTATTTAGCTTATTCGAGAGGAAGAGCCGGAGGAAGAAGGCTACGGCTAAACCTGAGTTCTCGCGATACATGCAATATCTCAAGGAAGGAGGCGTTTGGGATGCTAATTCAACGAAGCCTGTAATATATTGATTTGTTAAAATTATCGTCAAATTCAGAAGTTCATTAGACGCGTATGTTTGTAAATTTTACAATCGAGTTTTAAGATGTGAAGATGAAACTCGATTAGCTGATTAGGTTCCTATTATTACAATCGAGTGTTGTTATACACCGTATATACCATAAGAGTTGTTTAATATATAATCAATTTTAAGTTGAAAACTATAAAAACTATGTAAACCGATACCCTTATGTACAAATGGTTTTATTTTGATATAACCATTACATTTTCTTTCTTTTGCATTTCCATCCCACACTCGATGTTGAGAATTAACGTGAGAAGAGTGAGTCGAAAGTTAACTCAACAATAATCAACAAGAGAGAACATGGTACATGGTGCAGTCTACTTGAAGTTATTACTCAATTGTAATACTAAGAATGTGATGATGCAAATCATGTGTATTACTTTGACAAAATGATATGAGATTAATTTTTTAATATTTTTTTTGTTTAGTAACTTACTTGATATAGTATAAAATAAGATTTAGGTTTTCAATTCAACTTTAGCTTAGGATATATAATTTCTGTTGGAAGGTATTTTAGAAATACTCATTTATACAGCAAGTTGAGTAATATATACCTTTTAAAAATAAGCAACTTAATAACTATTTTAAAATGTCACCAACTAACAGTAGTTCTTAAGGTTGTAAATCTATTGATAAGTAAAAAAAGTTAATATGCATAATTTAATGTGATAAAACATGTCATGTAAATATTCTACTATAAAATTTATTGTTTTCTTATACTAAAAAGATTTGTGCATCTTTTGAAAAAAAACCTAAATCTAAGACTACCCATCAATCATCCAACACAACCAACTATTCAGAAAAGAGAAATGAATTACAGAACTCAGTGAGTTAAATAATACGGCGATCCAAACTAATGGAATAAAAGACCTAGGAACGAGCAAGGAATCTTTTTAGCCCCAACGACAAATGAACCTAGGTGGGGCGGGGCATTTTCGGGGAGTAGCCCACTTCCCATTACTCAATAGGGCAATTCCTCGCACATCATTAAGGGAGCCATTGAAAGGTGACTAAAACACCAGAAACGGGGACTACCCGAGCTAATGATAGAGGCAAGAACACTTTCCGGCCAAGTCCCATT
>BJCO01765833.1:0-11848 GCA_018326465.1 Flaveria floridana | reverse complement strand
AAAAATGACAAATCTTTTTGGTATTTTATATTTTTCAAAATTAAGATATTTACAAGCATGAATCCTTCAACTGCAATGAGATCATACTAATCCAAAATCCGCTACATTAAGAATGTTTAAAGTTTGGAATAGACATAGACAAAGAACAGAGTTGATTGTAAGTATGTTTGTCCACTTAAACTCATGCAAGGATCTATTTTCAACACTTTGTGATATTTATCATGTTTAGATTTGATTAGATATGCTAATTGAGTACCCCACACTTAGAAGTATGGAAGAATAACTCTCCTCATGAAATGCAAGGTGGCACTTTATTGCAACTTGAACCAGGCTACTTAGAGTATAAATTCTCATGATTTGATCCATTTTGGGATTCTTTTATATTTGATCTGCATTGAGATTATTTTATACTTCACATTAGAAGTTGATCCTCATTGGGGTTCTTTTAGCTTTGATCCACATTGGGATTCTTTTTAGCATCAACACTTTTAGTGCAATGACAACTAGGTATGTGCTCAGCACAACAGAAGTTGTCCTCATGTTTACTCCAGGTCTGTATTTACATACAACAAAGGAGAAACAGATGCTATTATCGATGAGAAGTTTATAAACTATTTTCACATGGTGTGTTTAGGTAGCCACACAAGCAAACACTTGGAAAAGTCATTGCTTACCAATATCCTAAGATGGTTTTGGTCCATAATGCATATTGATTTAGTTCATCACCAATATGCTTCTCTTGAATCCAAGCTGAGCCTACTGACATATCAAACAAAGTCTTCGCAGTCTTTATTCATTTGAAAAATAGATGCAGAAGATAATAAATAAGTGTACTATCATTTCTTATGTAAAGGCAGGAAGATTCAATAGAACTATTTTTGGATTTTTCTTGATTTTCTAATTTTTAGGATTTTTTGTTTTTTGAGAAAATAAAGAAATGGCATGTGTTATCAATTCAATAGAGATCATAAACAGTTAGTCCATGTAGCAATATACTCAGACTAAGCAGATGGAATGAAACATCAGTTGTTTCTTGCATTGCCATCATTGTTTCTGTAAGTGATTTATATCCTGCATTGAATTCTGGTTAATTTCTGCTCCATTTGGCTCAGTTGCATCATAAACATCATGAGCAGGAAGAACGTTCCTGTCATGGGAAGGGATCAGTCACTGCTAAATTTTCTTAGGTTGGAAGGCCTTCATAACTGTCCCTATTATACTAGCAAATTAGTTAGACATTTCAACCCAGGCCATTACTGTCCTGAGCTGTCCATTAGTATTTTTACTTATGACTTGCTCGTATGTGTATGATTTTTCTTTATCTGATGATGTATCAGATTCACCCCCTAAAATTTTTTTCTATCTCCAACATTGTTTTGATTTTAAACCAACTGACTCAACTTTAGTTTGTCTAACGAAAGGAGTTTGTTTGGCTTTTGAAAATCTTTTGGTTGTTTTAGAAAATCGTTTTTGCTTTTGAACATTTTATGGAGGTGTAGCAAAGGATATTTGTCCTTGATTATGTTTGTTTGTTTTGGGCATGAGATCATATTTATCATAAGAATTATAATCATGATTATAATAATTTGATGGATGTGATCTTCTATAATATCCATTATACCAATCATTGTTCCTATATCTATCATACTTATGTTATGAGTATGACCTAGGATAATGTATTGGTGCCCAATAATCATGAATATCATAATGTTTAAAATCATACCCATGTTGATGTGATCGAGGAGAAGAGTAGCTAAGATGTTTGTTGTAGTACTCATGCTCCAATCTTAGTGAGTATGACTCTGATGTATGATAAGATCTTTGATTTCTTCTGTTTAGTGATGTTGGAGAGTTATCATATGAACACTCTGACGTGGTATGATTCTCCATATCATAATTTAAGCAGTATAAAGATGGTCTGGATCTTCTTCCCTTAGGCTTGAATGATGAAGTTAGATTTGCTTGAAACTTTGTTTCCTTTTGTCTTGGTTGTTTTTGTTGCTTTCTCTTATGAGGATATATATGTATCACTCTTAGCGTTTTTACACTCAGAAGTGTTGTGAGAATCTGAATTACATGTCTCATAGAGAATTAGTTATTGTTTTGGAGTTTCTAATGTAGTCATTGAGGTTGATGGGTGGTTTAGATCAGGTGTAGAAGACTTGGTCTGACTTTTCTTCTTTCTTTTAGATCTGGTCTTCTTCCTCTTAATTTGTTCTTTGATGTCTTGTACCTCAGGCTTCTGTTTGTTCTTTAACTCCATCTTAATCTTTTCTTTTAGGTCAACCTTAGGCAATTATGATTCAAGAAATCCTGCTGATTTGAATTTCTCATTGAGAACCATCGCCTTTTGGTTGTTATTAGGCTTTGCTGTTTTGGATTCCTGTGGTTATGTTTGGTTTGAATTGATTTCTTCAATGACATGATTAATACATGTCAATATTTGTTTGTTTGGTTGATTGATTTCTTCATCACTATCATCACTTGCAGGATCTCCATCTTGACCATCACATGAATGAAAAGTTTCATTCTGTGGTGATTCTGGTTTGAGGTACAGCTTTGGTGCTGTTTCAGGAGAAGTGATTTGAGTGATGTTGGATGGTTTGTCTGTTTGATGATGATCATGCATCTTTGAATCTTCTTTAAATGTACTTGTCATTGAAGTTGTCATTTCTCTGTAGTTATAATTCTAAGGTGGAGGAACAACATGATATGTAGATCTAGCTCTATTATTCTGATCTCTTTAAGCATGAAGTAGCTCTTTCAACTTACTTGCAGTCATCTTTAAATTTTCAAATTCAACTTCTGTTAATGCATGATCTTATTTTGTCATTGTTAAAGACTCTGTGAGTCTTGTAACTTGAGCTTGAAGACTAAATCTTTTTCCAAGGAGTTTGTCTACATCCTTTAGTAGAGAATTGATTTTATCTTCAAAGGCTTTATGCTGTATCTTCAATTCTGCATTTATAACCTTTTCTGTATTGATTGCTTGATTTAGACGCTCAATGTAATGTTGCAAGTTAATGATTGTTTTAGTTGTACTTACTTCTTATATTTTGGTTTCAAATTTAGCCCTTATGTTTGTTAACTTCATAGAGAGTTCAGCTGATTTAGCATTTTGCTTATGATTTTCTTTAGCAAGTTATCAACTTCTTTCTCTAGTGAACTGATACGTTTTGCAGATGTTTGTAATTCTTCTGCATGTGAAGCTCTTTCCTCCTTTATCATGTATGATAAATTATTGCAATGTTTTTGATATGCCTGAACTTCATCTATGCATGCTAATGAGCATAGATTGATCTTTCTGTCTTCAGGAATTTCAGGCAATAGAGGAATGTTTGTGTTGTTGATGTTTGTGGCTTTTTCAAGCTCAGCAGTTAAGTCTTCAAGCTTGGTTTGTTATTGAACCATTTTGTCTTGCAACTGGTTCATCTCTTGAGTTAAACTGATGTTTTGTCCATTCAATGTCTTGATTTGAGCTTGATTATTTCTTTGAGATTGTTCCATCTCTGACCTGCATTTTATCAAATCATTAGACAATGTGTTGTTAGAGTTTGTAAGATCACATAAATGTAAGTGCATCAGTTCTTTTTCAATGTGACTGATGTACAACTGCATGTTTGTGTTGTCAAACACTGAATTATTGTTTGATGTGTTGCTGATGTTTGGTTGTTTGCAGCTTTTGTTTGATTTGTTGTTGTTGTTTGATTGTTTGCAGCTTGGTTTGCTTTGTTTGAATTCTTGAAACCTCTTTCTACCTGCAGTAAGAAAGAGAGCCCGGTTTCTTGAAACACGAGTGTTAGTGAATGATGTTAAATTTTCAATTTTCTTTAAAAACAAAAATGATTTGAAAATTGTTTTGTTTTTAAATCAGAATCAAATTTAGAATTTAATTGAATCCAAAGAACGTCAAAACTCGATTTTATTAGATCAGACTAATTAAAGAGTTAAATTTGCTTGATTACATTTTATTTAAGATCGATTAATATTAATCAAACTTAATTAAAAGTAATAAAATTTGGATTTTATCAATTAAAAATTAAATGATTTTGTGATTAAATTCCAAATAATTCAACTTGTTTAAAATCTTCCGTGAACAAGTTGTAAAATTTGACAAGTTGAAAAGTTTTTTGGAATTAAAAAGAAACACTTCGGAAGTTTGGGATTTGTTTGTTAAAAATTTAACAACTTTTGAATTTTGATTTGTTTGTTGAAAAATGTAAATGTCTTTTAACAATAAAATCTTCCGAGAATTTAAAAAATTCTTCCGAGAACAACCTTTTTTAAAAAATTTGTCAATTGAGATTTTGTTTGTTTTAAGAAAAATATAAATATTAAAGAAAATAAAATAAAAAAAATATTTATATATATTGCCGGTCAAAATAAGAAAAAAAGTCAAAATTGAGCCCTTTGTCGGTTGAGCTTTTAAAAGAAATTCCGATGGCTTTCTCTACCTAATCTGAATTCTCTTCTTCACCGACTCAAACTCTCGATCTCTCTCGGTATCTCTCTATTTCTCGAACTCACGATCTCTCTCGAAGCTCTCTTCTCTTCGGTTCCAAGATCAAACCAACCCAAATTGAAGATCGGTGGTGATTTGTTTGTTTGCAGGTGACCGAGGGTGATGAAGATAGCCCAGGGGTGTTGTCGGTCGCTGGTGGTTGGTGCTTGAATCAATGGTTGACAGGGGATGTTGATTTGGGGTCGTCGATGGTGTTCGATTGGTGTTGATTTGGGTGTTTTGTCGACAGAGGATGGTTGCGGTCAAAGGTGGGTGGTCGATTGGTGTCGGTGATAGTGGAAGAAGGTCGACCGAGGATGAATTGGGGTTGAAGGTCGATGGTGGTCAGATGTTAAGGTTGAAGATTTGAAGGTGGTTAGGGCGATAACGGATGAATGTCATTGTCCGCTGTGGACTTCAACTCCACTGTCCGCTGTCGACCTGATGGTCGTCCGCTGTGGACTTGATGGTTGTCCGCTGTGGGCCAATTTATTCGTCCGCTGTGAACAGAAAATTACTTGTCCGCTGTGATTCAAGACCTTTGTTCTGTGACCAAGTTACTTGTCCGCTGTGGACAAGACTTAAGTGTCCGTTTTGAACAATTTTGGTCGTCCGCTGTGGACTTTTCTTAACTCATCCGCTGTATGTTTCAATTTGCTTGTCCGCTGTGGCTTCTGATTACTCGTCCGCTGTGGACAGAAAAGGTACGTCCGCTGTGGACTTAAGACGGTGGATTTAAACAGTTGTCCGCTGTGAAAGTTTTTACTTGTCCGCTGTGGACAAGTTTGCTAGTCCGCTGTGGACCAAGTTTACTTGTCCGCTTTGGACAAGTTAGGTTTGTGAATCCGCTGTATGATATACTTAGGTTTATGTTTGTTGATTGATGATGGTTGATTCAATCTGAAATTTGGGAAGTTTTGTATGATGATCGGGTCAGCTGCAGTGGATGAGTGATTTGGATGAATGTTGACAAAGATGATGAGGATGATTGATGATTTGAAGACAATGGAAGATATCGATTGTTGAAGATGCTGTATGGTTAGAGATGAACAATGAAATGAATGTTGACAACCTTGACTCAAAGTGCAAGTTTAAGAACTTAACACATCAGCTGTGGATGTGTTTGTTCATTAGCTGTAGGATTAGAATACTTAGTCAAAAATTCATTTCAATTTGTATTTTGTGTATTCTTTGTAAATGTTTGATTATGAATGAAATTTGACTTTCGAATTCATAACTTGTAGTATGTATGTTTGTTTGAATGATTTTGAATGACTGTATAATGAACAAATGAATCAAAATCCGAATTAAATCATAGAATAGGCTGATTTTGGATTTCAAAATAGTTTGACTCTGAAAAAGTCAAACTTTATGTTCTTGAATCAACTAACTTTTGATTCTTGGATTTCTGATGAAATTGGGTTAAATAAAAGGTTATAATAGCTATATATAAGTGATTCTAAGCTAAAACAACAATCAATTTCATATAATCATCACATAAACTCGGATTTAGATGATGAACACATAAAGAACACCAAGAACAACAAAAACCCAGATCTGAAAATCAATGTTCAAAATGTATGATTTAGATGTTGTGAATGATAAACGAACCTTAGATTTGATGTTTCTAAGCTAAAACCACTATCAATTTCAGCTAAACAACATCAAATTCGTGATTTTGATGAATTTTCATCAAGAACACTCAAGAACACAAGATTTTCAAAAATCTTCAAATTCGAGTGTTGTGATAATTCAATTGATATGAAACTTTGCAGATGTGTTTATTATCACAAACTAAAGCTATTAGAAGCTAAAATTCGATCAAACAACAACAAAATCAAAATTTCATGTTCATGAGCATTTGAAGACTTGAATAACAAGTTTGCTTAAATCTACAAATTGATGGCTCAAATGAACTTCAATTCATGTGAAAACTTGCACATCTTCACGAAATAACAAATCTAAGCTAATGGTAGCTTTGATTTCATCAAAAACAACAACAATTTGCTGATCAAACTTGTGGTTCAAATTTTTGAGAAAATTTTGAAGAACATGGAGCCAAGGCTCTGATACCAATTGTGGAAATCGATATACGGATCGAATATTGCAATCGTATTGTTGCCGTTTGTCAGATCTGTGATGCAGAATCTCATAAATCTGTTGATGATTTCGTGAAGATCTATATGCAAGAGATGGACATGTATGATGATGATGAATGAATGATGAACAAATTCAAGAACACAAATTCAGAAATATTTCATTCATTCATGTGTTTGATATAAGAGGATTACAAGGGAGTTTGCAAGAACACTCTCTCACACACACTCAACCTTGAATTCCCTCAAAATTAGTGATTACACCTTATGTGTGTGTTTTCCTCTCTGAAACTTTGTTATCTCTTTCACCGTGTCGGTTTTGGTAATTATCATGAGATTTGGCATTTAGGTTTTGGTAAGTATCATCTTCAAATATTCCAACAATCTTCTCCTTAACTGTCTTCAGAACGTGAAAATAGCGTTGTTGAGTTACGAATTTACCCATCCCACGTACACGCCCACGTTGTTCATCGGTACCTAGGGCCAGTGTAAGTAAATCGTTTGTTCCAGTAACCTCTTCTAAACTTGCTGAATCATGTAGCTCATCCTGAATTAGCATTAAAAATAATAATTATGCAGGTCATAATATATGTGTATAATATATCATCCAAAACTTATAATTTTCTTAACAACTTCTTGAACATTTGAGTCATAACCTCCAGTTTTAAACTCTCTTGCTTTTTTCCATAGCATTGCTCTATCGATCTCCTCCTCTGTCCGCCCGGTTTCTTTTATCTAAATAATCAATAATAAAAAATATAAATTAACTGCAAACAATATATTACATGTAAAAAATCCAATTACTTTAAGTCATACAATTTCATCGATGAGTCTGGAGTATCCCTTTCAGCTTAAACGATGATTGTATTTATGCAGTGCCTGGAGGTTTTTAGTTTTCTTACTTTGTTCCTGCAACATAAACAAGTATTAGATGTCATAAAAGTTTCTAAAAACTAATGTAAATTAACTAGTAAAAAATATTAAACATAGACGTGCATGGTTTAGCGAACCTCCCACTTTTTTGAAGTTTTTTCGTGATACAAAAAGTCTCCAATCTTGTTTCTTTATAGACAGATACTCAATAGGAGAATTGACCAGACACTCCGCCTTAGGATCATCTTTGTATGGCTTAATAAACTTCTTTTTTAAATTATACTTGAAGTTTTTCCACTTGCTACCAATTGATTGAATAACATGCTTCCGGCTCTTTGAGTCAAGTATGAATTATGTCTGAAAAATAAAAGATAAAAATTAAATTTAAAAAATAAAAGTCATATTTTAGAGAAGACTTACCAAAACATGTTGCCATAAATCATCTTTAGTGTCTTCAGGTACATCTAGCCAATTTGTATAGGATATGGGAACCATGGTTCTTGCTACCATTTTCTCAAAAGTGGATACTTTCTTTGCTCCTTCTCCTGTTGGAACACCTCTTTTATTGTATCTTATTATTGTCTTTCCTTTTTTAATTTTTGGTTTTATTGTTGGGCCTCTTTGTGATCTTGTATCTTCATCATGATCCGAATTCAAATTTTTCATCTTCTCCTCATCATTACTATTTGAATCCATATCACAAAAGTTAACCTGTTCTAAATAAAATAGTTAGTTAGCACACATCAATGATATTTTAACAACTAAAATAAAAACATACCAAAAACATACCAAAAAAGATTCTTATTTTCAACAAAATGCTTTAAACTAATATGCCCTCGCCATCCAAGCGTGTACACAAAAAAATCATCATCAAGGTCTAGTAAACTGGAGTCTTGTGTAACATCAATACTAGCATCAAATGCCACATCATTATTTTCACCACTTTCTTCATATTTGTACGTCTTATGTGGTGTGAAGCCAACAACAAACAGATTTTTATCTTGTTGATCTTGAACATAAAAAGCTTATTTGGCCTGACTAGCTAGTATGAAGTGATCAGACTGTTGACCAAGCCTATCAAAGTTAACCACTGTAAATCCAAATTCATCCTTTTTTACACCATGATTATCAACCCAATCACACATGAAAACAGGAACAGAAAACATGAGATAATCAAGATCTCATATCTCTTTTATACGACCAAAGAAAGTAACAACGCCATACACGGGATTGTAGTATTTTGCACTAGCTATTTGCATGGTATTTGCTACTAAAGATACTCCACTACATTGAGATGTTCTAGATTCATCTACAGATGTTGTATGAAAGTGATATTCATTTATGGCAAAGCTGCTATATTTAGTAATAGCATAACTAGGCCCTTTGGCCAACCAACGAACACTGTCACATATATCTTCCCCGTTAGCCAAATGTTTTTCAACCTCGATCTTAATCCATCTAATAAATGACCTGTTGTGCTGGCTCTCCAACCATATAACATTTCAAGAGGCACGAGGATTCTGATCCTTCAGTTCCAACATATGTTGCCTAAGTTATAGTAGAAGTTAGAAAGTATTATGTATTAGATAATCTACAAAAAAATAAATAGTTTTATGCAAATCTTACTCTATATACGACTCCACAGCAGCAGTGTTTTGTCATACATACAAATGAGCTTGTTCAACTAACTTAGCATCCTCAATAATGATTGTAGCCCGTGATAAAGGCTTGCTAGTGCGGATTCTTTTATCAACATGTTCATGAGGGTTGTCAATTGATTTTAGGTTTTTAGAGTACTTCGAGCAAAAATCTAAAGCTTACTCTGCCACATAACATTATGCAATGCAACCCTTGGCTCTATGGTGATTTCGTACATACCCTTTGAGTGTTTTCATGTATCTCTCAAATGGATACATCCACCTAAAATGAACTGGGCCGCATAACCTCACCTCTTTAACTAAATGAACCATCAAGTGAATCATGACATCAAAAAACGAAGGAGGAAAATACTTCTCTAACAAACACAATGTTAATACCATGTCACTGTGCAAATTGCCTAACTTACTAATATCAACAACTTTACTACCCAACTCGTTGAAAAAATTACACAAACTTAAAAATTGTTTTCCACGCTTTCACGTCTGACACCCCCTTGATAGCGAAAGGAAGAAGTTGTTGCATTAGCACATGACAATCATTGGACTTCAAGCCATTCATCTTTGAAACATCATCAGACATGAGATTCTTTAAATTAGAGCAATACCATCAGGCACTTTTATCTTAGACAAGGTATTATAAAATAGTTTTTTCTCCGAGATGTTCAATGTGTAGTATGCAGGCGGGAGCCATAGTCGATTCCCTTTTGGTTGAGCTTGTAATTCAGACTTTATGCCCAGCCCCTCAAGATCTTGCCTTGCTTTCAACCCATCATTCTTCTTGTGAGGTAAATTCAACAATGTGCCATAAACACTCTCGCACACATTTTTTTCTATGTTCATAACATCTAGCTGATGATGAACAAGCAACTTCTTCCAATATTCAAGTTCAAAAATAATTGACTTCTTATGCCATAATTTTTCTCTCTCATTGATACTTTCTTTTTTATTCTTTGACTTCTCCTTCTTACCTTATGTATTCTCAAACCCCGACAGGTAGTCATAAATTTCTTCACCTGATACTGGTTTCCCTATAACACTGCTCTCTTGTTGATTATTGAAATGTTTTTTTCTTTTACAAAAAGGATGTTCAGGTAGGAGGAATTTTCTATGCCTAAGGAAGCATACCTTTTTAGACTTTGGCAACCATTGTGAACAAGTATCCTCTGAACATATTGGACAAGCTTTATAACCTTTGGTAGCAAATCTCAAAAGATTACCATACGTGGGGAAGTCATTTATAGTCCAAAGTAATATTGCTTTGAGATTGAAGTATACTTTCTTATAAGCATCAAATGTTCTAATGCCAGGTTTCCATAAAACTTTTAGATCATCTGTCAATGGTGCCAAGTAGAAATTAATATTGTTACCAGGTTGTTTTGGGCTTGATATCAATAGTGTCATCAGCGGGCGGACAAAGCTAATCTAAGATTCCGATTTTCATTTCCAAAATCTTTCTACGTGTTGTCAACAAGCTTCCAGGAGGGTGAATCACGAGGATGAGTAATCTTACCATTATTGACCCGACCTTGTGCATGCCAAGTTAAGTCACGTACAATTTCCAGAGATGAAAACATTCTTCTAAATCTAGAAATAGGTGGAAAGTACCATAAAACTTTTAAAGGCACGTTCTTGGTAATCTTCTTCCAACGAGATGTGCCATAAGTTGGACACTCAGAAGCATCCTTATATTCTTTCCAAAATAAAAGACAATCATTTTCACATGCATGAATCTTTTTATATTCTAGACCAATTCCTTTTAGCAACTTCTTGGCTTCATATATCAAGCTTGGGATTGTATTGTTTGACGGTAAGATATCTTTTAGGACTCCCAGCAAAGCATGAAAACTTGAATCAAGGCAACCAAATTGACTCTTTAAATGTTGAAATTTTAATAATCCACTAAGTGCGTTATACTTTGACCCTAGATAAAGTGGTTTATCACATTCTTCAAGAAGCGATTTCAATAAATCAGGATCTTCATCTACATGTGTGAAAGCATCATGTAGCATTTCCTTTGTATAATCAAATTCAAAAGGTCTAGATGTATCACGGAATCTAGAATCAACCTTCAGAAGTTTCTCTCCATGAAAAGACTAGACCTTATAATTTTCATTGAGACCATAGGCAAACAAATGATAACGCACATTGGCAATTGAGTGGTGACACAAATTGTTACAATTAACACAAGGACATGGAATAACATCTGAATTTGGAATATTACTTTGCACAAACTCTAAAAAGTCCCCTTCACCTTTTTCATATGCATTTGATAATCTATCAGTCGATATCCATGATTTATCCATGATCTTTGTTTCCAGTTTGTCACCATCATAAAAACTAGAATCAAGTTTAATGACGAGAGTTAGGTCTCAAAATATGCATCATAATTCTATTCCAACAAAATAACTAGATGTCATTTAGTCTTTTACATAATCTAAATAAGACACACAAAGTACTACAATAACCTAAACAAGACACACAAAGTTCTACAATAACCTAAATAAGATTTCATTTGTTTCTACACAACCTAAACAAGACACACAAAGTTGTACACAACCTAAACAAGATGATCAATAAACCTTCAAAAATCTAAAAAAACAAACACAAAACAAAAATCCTCAAAAATTACTACACTAAAATACACACACACACACATATATATATACATATATATATATATATATATATATATATATATATAGAGAGAGAGAGAGAGAGAA